>CAUOFW020004103.1:330953-353532 GCA_963454935.2 Ilex paraguariensis
TTGAATCTTAGCCTTAGCCCCTAGCTGGATTCTTCTAGAACTTGAATCATGTTGATGAATCTTTGTTGCCCAAGTGGATCATGGTCAATGGGCCTCCACAAACTTGCTTGATTCCATGCCTTTTGAATTAGTCCATTGAGTACCTCTTTAAACTTCCTTGCTCGTGCTCTCGTAACCGGCCCACTTGGAACTTGAACTAAATCCCTTGAAGTTGTGTTATGATTTGCATCATCTCCCTTGGATTAGCTAACTTAAAGGCTTAGCTACTCATGCTTAAGGTAAAGACAATAATGTAATGAGAAGACATTATGAAGAATTAAAGAGTAGAGCTAAGCATAAATGAAATGCACAAATATAACTTCCGGATAATCACCTCTTACTAAAGATTGAATGAGAAACTACTCACTCTTCATGGCTTTGGTAAAGCTAGAAAAGTGAGTGATGCTCATCCTTCCAAGTAGAGGAGTTGCAAGGTCAAACATATTACACACGGAGCCAAGCNACTCACTCTTCATGGCTTTGGTAAAGCTAGAAAAGTGAGTGATGCTCATCCTTCCAGGTAGAGGAGTTGCAAGGTCAAACATATTACACACGGAGCCAATCTTCGATAAAGAATGAGTGAATCACATTCCACCCTTTACGGCTTTGGTAAAGCTCTAGAAAAGTGGAAGAGTTTCACTCTTCTAAGGGAAAAAAGAAGCTCAAGACAATGGAAATAAATGAAAGCAATAAATTAAAAGAAAGCAATAATACAATAAAAGAAAGCAATAAATTAAAAGAAAGCAATAATACAAGAAAATAAAACAATAATAAGAAAGCAATAATAACTTTTAGAGGGTTATCCACTACCAAGAGGTGCTCTTTTCAAGAAAGCAATGATACAAGAAAGCCGTAATGACTTTTAGAGGGTTTTCCACTACCAAAAGGTGCTCTTTTCAAGAAAGGAATGATACAAGAAAATAATAATGACTTTTAGAGGGTTTTCCACTACTAAAAGATGCTTTTTACAAGAAAGAAAGTAACAATGACTTTTGGAGGGTTTTTCACTACCAAAAGATGCTCTCTACAAGAAAGATGCTACAAGAGAAAAAGATCATCTTTACAAGACCCAAGGGATGCTATTTATACGCAAAAAGAGAGAGCTTGAATTACACTTTGATCCCCTTCCCTTTTGAGCTTTTGATAATTGGCACCCCATAATTTGTAGCTTTAATAATTGCCACTCTATAGTTTGTAATTTTGATAATTGGCTCCTCGATAGTTTGTAGCTTTGACGTAATTGACTCCCCAGTAGTTGGTAGCTTTGATGCACAAAATCCTGAAAAGAATAACAATCAATGCATTATCCCTAATTCACACTCTAACCCTAATTTGGCTTATTTTGACTAGTTTAACTAACACAATTAACCTATTAACTTAATTAAATTTTGCCTTAATTAGGGTTAATCAGTGGCCACTACACGCTTCTAAGTGGCAAAATACAAGGACGTCCCGTTGTTCATTTTCTGGTAAGCATCTCCTCCTGACTTGGTCAGGGCAGTACTTGAAAAAGTACGGGTTGTCGAAGTAAAAGTACTTCACATCCGCCATAAACCTTCGTCTATCCTCCGGACTCCAATGCATTGGTATTTGCCATGTAGCAAGATAATTACATATGTCAGCATACCAGGGACAAATAGAATGAATAGAAAGTAAATGCTCATCAAGGAAAAAATCAGGGATAGGAATGTGCTCATCGGCTTCTTATACCACAAGTTTAGNTACACTTTGATCCCCTTCCCTTTTGAGCTTTTGATAATTGGCACCCCATAATTTGTAGCTTTAATAATTGCCACTCTATAGTTTGTAATTTTGATAATTGGCTCCTCGATAGTTTGTAGCTTTGACGTAATTGACTCCCCANGCAACAAGAGAAAAAGATCATCTTTACAAGACCCAAGGGGTGCTATTTATACGCAAAAAGAGAGAGCTTGAATTACACTTTGATCCCCTTCCCTTTTGAGCTTTTGATAATTGGCACCCCATAATTTGTGGCTTTAATAATTGCCACTCTATAGTTTGTAATTTTGATAATTGGCTCCTCGATAGTTTGTAGCTTTGACGTAATTGGCTCCCTANGTATATAGACCTTAACCCACTATTTGTGAAACAAGAACCTCGGTATAAAGGAAGACGCCACAAATGGTGTGGAAATCNAATGCAAATACTATAGCTAGCAACTCTTTTTCAGTAGTAGTGTAATTCATTTGTACTTCATTAAGAGTCTTACTAGTGTGGTATATTACATAGGGTCTCTTGTCTTCCCTTTGACCGAGCACGTGCCAACCTCGTAATCAGTCGCGTTGTATATAAGCTCAAATGGAAAATTCTAGTTGGGTGGTCGCATAATTGGGGGTGTAGTAAGCGCGCTTTTCAATTTTTTAGANATCCTCCGGACTCCAATGCATTGGTATTTGCCATGTAGCAAGATAATTACATATGTTAGCATACCAGGGACAAATAGAATGAATAGAAAGTAAATGCTCATCAAGGAAAAAATCAAGGATAGGAATGTGCTCAACGGCCTCTTATACCACAAGTCTGGNTTATGTAAGAGTTGAGCTTTCGATAGTCGATACACACTCTCCATCTGGTGATCACCCTGGTCAGAATCAACTCATTATCCTCATTTGATATCACAGTGACCCTCGATTTCTTTGGAACTACTTGAGTGGGACTCACTCATTTACTGTCAAAAATTAAAAATATGATGCTCANCATCGGCTTCTTATACCACAAGTTTAGATAAATGGTCTGCCACCACATTCTTTACTCCTCTCTTATCTTTGATCGTCAAGTTGAATTCTTTTAGGAGGAGTATCCAACTAATGAGTCTCGATTTTGCATCCTGCTTAGACAACAAATACTTCAAAGCAGAGTGATGGGTATAGATTACTATAGGTGAACGAATGATGTATGATCGAAATTTATCCAATGCAAATACTATAGCTAGCAACTCTTTTTCAGTAGTAGTGTAATTCATTTGTACTTCATTAAGAGTCTTACTAGTGTGGTATATTACATAGGGTCTCTTGTCTTCCCTTTGACCGAGCACGGTGCCAACCTCGTAATCAGTCGCGTTGTATATAAGCTCAAATGGAAAATTCTAGTTAGGTGGTCGCATAATTGGGGGTGTAGTAAGCGCGCTTTTCAATTTTTTAAAAGATACCTCACAATTATCTGACCACATGAATGGGACATCCTTAGAAAGTAGGTTGGTCAAGGGTCGAGCCAATGAACTAAAGTCCTTTATAAAGCGATGATAAAAACCAGCATGGCCACGAAACAACCTGATATCTTTGATGACCTTCGGTGTGGGAAGGTTGGAGATAGGATCCCCCTTTGATTTGTCGACTTTGATCCCCTTTGCTGAGACAATGTGTCTAAACACAATTCCTTGTGTCACCATAAAGTGACACTTTTCCCAATTGAGGACCAAGTTCTTTTTCTCACATCTTTCAAGAACTCTCTCCAAGTTCTCCAAACATCCACTGAAGGAATCTCCAAACACTCAGAAGTCATCTATAAACACTTTCACAATCTTCTCCACCATATCACTAAAAATCCCCATCATGCAACGTTGAAAGGTTCATGGGGCATTGCACAACCCAAAAGGCATACGTCAGTAAGCAAAGGTACCATAGGGGCAGGTGAAGTTGGTCTTCTCTTGATCCTCCAAAGCAATCTCAATCTAGTTGTACCCAGAGTAGCCATCCAAGAAGCAGTAAAATAGATGCCCAGCTACTGTTTCCAACACTTGGTCGAGAAATGGCAAAGGGAAGTGAACCTTTCTTATGTAAGAGTTGAGCTTTCGATAGTCGATACACACTCTCCATCTGGTGATCACCTTGGTTAGAATCAACTCATTATCCTCATTTGATATCATAGTGACCCTCGATTTCTTTGGAACTACTTGAGTGGGACTCACTCATTTACTATCAAAAATTGAAAATATGATGCTCACTTGATTCGCACTTTTTAGTGGTCTGAATTATATTATATTATACACCTAAGTATAAGTGATCAAATTGTAGTTTTCTCAGTTTAAGTCCAAGTATCGATCCCACAAAGAGTTTAGTAATTTAGTAGGTAAAAAAAAAATAGTAAAGTAGTTGTTTGAAGCAGTATGATGTTTGATAGCTTGTGATGTGAGCTTAGCTTGACAACTAGTTTAACTTAAATAAAGTGCATAAATAAACAAATAAAATGCATAAGTAAATAATTAAAGTGCGTAAGTAAATGCTTTAACAACAAGAATATAAAAGATATCCTTCATTTTAAGGGTCCCATATGCATTAGATTGGTTAGATACTGGAAATTCTACCATACCAGGATTAACTTCCATTTTATTGGCAGGTCAATCGGTTGATCTGAAGTATATAAACCATAGCACAGCCGCTTCTTAGGCTAACTAAGGATAATAAATCATAACACAACCACTTCTTAGGCTAACTAGTTATATCCACGTCAATTGATTAACCCAAGAAAACTAGAAGGACAAGCCATTCATGAGGACTCATTGAGTTATTCACTTGATCTCATGATTATAAGTGCATACATAATAAACCATAACACAACCACGTCTTAGGTTAACTGGTGGTATTATAGCATAACACAACAACTTCTTAGGAAAACTGGTTATAGACGTACCAATTGACTAATTCAAGTAAAATAGAAGGCTGAGCCATTCATGAGGAACACTTGAATTACCCAATAGGTCATCTGTGATATGCATATATACCAGTTAAACATCCTCAGCATTCTGGTGGAGGACAAGCCATACCGATAGGAACGCCGTGGTTGTTAGACTAGCAATATAGTCATATATAGTATTTAAATAACCCTAATAACCCAGAATGACAAGCCATTCATGACGATCATTTAGGTTCTGTACCACACATCAGTAGAACATCCTCAGTGTTCCGGTGGAGGACAAGCCATACTAATAGGAATGTCGTGGTTGTTTAACCGGCGGGTCTTATGATACCCTGATGACATAATTCAAGGCACAACACCAGAATTATGCATATCACTATATCACGCATTAAGCTTNCAACCACTTCTTAGGCTAACTAGTTATATCCACGTCAATTGATTAACCCAAGAAAACTAGAAGGACAAGCCATTCATGAGGACTCATTGAGTTATTCACTTGATCTCATGATTATAAGTGCATACATAATAAACCATAACACAACCACGTCTTAGGTTAACTGGTGGTATTATAGCATAACACAACAACTTCTTAGGAAAACTGGTTATAGACGTACCAATTGACTAATTCAAGTAAAATAGAAGGCTGAGCCATTCATGAGGAACACTTGAATTACCCAATAGGTCATCTGTGATATGCATATATACCAGTTAAACATCCTCAGCATTCTGGTGGAGGACAAGCCATACCGATAGGAACGCCGTGGTTGTTAGACTCGCAATATAGTCATATATAGTATTTAAATAACCCTAATAACCCAGAAGGACAAGCCATTCATGACGATCATTTAGGTTCTGTACCACACATCAGTAGAACATCCTCAGTGTTCCGGTGGAGGACAAGCCATACTAATAGGAATGTCGTGGTTGTTTAACCGGCGGGTCTTATGATACCCTGATGACATAATTCAAGGCACAACACCAGAATTATGCATATCACTATATCACGCATTAAGCTTATAATACATAAATAAAAAAAATATAAATAAGACATCAGCATTTTCATAATCTAAACAATAATATACATATGTTCCCCTTGCATTGGAGGGTATAAACGACTACTCATGCTCCATTGCTACAGACAAGCAAGGAGTGTGGGTAATATTCATTACAACTAAAAATAAAACTTCTTTCACAAGGAACAATTGAAACACAACCACCTTTAATATCATTCAAGACAAAAAAAGTGGCGACAATTCAACTATTCGAATAGAAAGATACTATAGAAATGTAGAAATACAGAGTAATTGTAAAAGTGTATCACGGACTAGCTTTCAAAGGCTTTTTCTCTCTCTTTCTTTTCTCTCTTTTCTTTCCTTTCCTTTCTTTTCTCTCTATGGAGCCTTGGTGGCCGACTGAATTTTGCAAGGGAGGATAATTGGTCTAGAAATGGAATTAAAAGGCTTGGCAAAGCATGCTTGAAGAATGAAGGCAAGACCCCTATTTATAGGGGAGGATGAAGATTTCGGCCAAGAGGGGGGGGGGGTCCTAACCCCCACCTCACCCTTCTTAAAGGTCAAGCCTTGCAGTGGTGGTGGTGTGTCGCATTCTTGGGCTTCCATGTGTCACGGGGTCCAANACCCTGATGACATAATTCAAGGCACAACACCAGAATTATGCATATCACTATATCACTATATCATGCATTAAGCATATAATACATAAATAAAAAAAATATAAATAAGACATCAGCATTTTCATAATCTAAACAATAATATACATATGTTCCCCTTGCATTGGAGGATATAAACGACTACTCATGCTCCATTGCTACAGACAAGCAAGGAGTGTGGGTAATATTCATTACAACTAAAANGAGGGTATAAACGACTACTCATGCTCCATTGCTACAGACAAGCAAGGAGTGTGGGTAATATTCATTACAACTAAAAATAAAACTTCTTTCACAAGGAACAATTGAAACACAACCACCTTTAATATCATTCAAGACAAAAAAAGTGGCGACAGTTCAACTATTCNTCACAAGGAACAATTGAAACACAACCACCTTTAATATCATTCAAGACAAAAAAAGTGGCGACAATTCAACTATTCGAATAGAAAGATACTATAGAAATGTAGAAATACAGAGTAATTGTAAAAGTGTATCACGGACTAGCTTTCAAAGGCTTTTTCTCTCTCTTTCTTTTCTCTCTTTTCTTTCCTTTCCTTTCTTTTCTCTCTATGGAGCCTTGGTGGCCGACTGAATTTTGCAAGGGAGGAGAATTGGTCTGGGAATGGAATTAAAAGGCTTGGCAAAGCATGCTTGAAGAATGAAGGCAAGACCCCTATTTATAGGGGAGGATGAAGATTTCGGCCAAGAGGGGGGGGGGGGTCCTAACCCCCACCTCACCCTTCTTAAAGGTCAAGCCTTGCAGTGGTGGTGGTGTGTCGCATTCTTGGGCTTCCATGTGTCACGGGGTCCAAACCCCTACCATAACCTTGCTAAAGGTTAAGCCTTGAAGTGGTGCTAAGTGTCTTGTTTGTGAGCTACCACTTGTCGCCTTCTGATTTGTCCATGTTTCTTTATTACACCTTAGTCTCTCATAGTTTCAAGTCTTGCAAAATTGTCTTGTATTTTCCAGTATTTCTACATTTGACCCTGAAATTTAAACATAAAGAATTTAAAACTTTAATTTGTACACAAACTATAATTCATACTGTTTAGTTATTTTATCTTACAAAATAGATTGCTTAATTATTTTATTTACACACTAATTAGGGTTAATCACACCCTCCAACTTAAACTTTACTAGTCCCTAGTAATTATAAAAAATATTTCACAAAATAAAGCATAAAAANAGTCCCTAGTAAATATAGATTATAACACAAAATAAAACATAAATAGAAGTAAAATCATTTTCGTAGATTTTTTCACGATTGCATTTAGCATATGCAATAAGCCGTTAAACCTCTAGGTGATCCCTAGTGGACGAGTTTTGTCTCACGAAGGTTTTCAATGAAGCTACCTACAAACTTCAGTANCTTGAAGAATGAAGGCAAGACCCCTATTTATAGGGGAGGATGAAGATTTCGGCCAAGAGGGGGGGTCCTAACCCCCACCTCACCCTTCTTAAAGGTCAAGCCTTGCAGTGGTGGTGGTGTGTCGCATTCTTGGGCTTCCATGTGTCATGGGGTCCTAACCCCTACCATAACCTTGCTAAAGGTTAAGCCTTGAAGTGGTGCTAAGTGTCTTGTTTGTGAGCTACCACTTGTCGCCTTCTGATTTGTCCATGTTTCTTTATTACACCTTAGTCCCTCATAGTTTCAAGTCTTGCAAAATTGTCTTGTATTTTCCAGTATTTCTACATTTGACCCTGAAATTTAAACATAAAGAATTTAAAACTTTAATTTGTACACAAACTATAATTCATACTGTTTAGTTATTTTATCTTACAAAATAGATTGCTTAATTATTTTATTTACACACTAATTAGGGTTAATCACACCCTCCAACTTAAACTTTACTAGTCCCTAGTAATTATAAAAAATATTTCACAAAATAAAGCATAAACAGAAGTAAAATCATTTTCGTAGATTTTTTTACGATTGCATTTAGCATATGCAATAAGCCGTTAAACCTCTAGGTGATCCCTAGTGGACGAGTTTTGTCTCATGAAGGTTTTCAATGAAGCTACCTACAAACTTCAGTAGTTAGGAGTTTATAATTTATACTTTTCACAAAGATAATTAAATTAATATTCCTTTGGTTTTGCTAGAATTGTTCCTTTTCTGATCACTATAAGAGTAACACACGTTAGTTGTAACATTATCTATATATTTTTATACAAACTTGTGTGTGTGTGATGATTACTTTTGTTTCAAAAATCACTCAAGAAATATTACCATCTTTCATGATAGTCTTGATGTCAATCCTTTCCTGAAATACACTCAGCAAATAATACATATTCGTTATAGTGACTATTCTCACGAGTTACATTTGATTGGAATATTGTTAACAAAACAAATAATATCACATGTAAGTATTTGAAGAACGGATATTTGAATAAAATTTGAATTTGACCTAATCTCATGAGTGGACATCAACACTATACTAGACATATCATCAACATTCTCCTTTTATAAGATAGAATTAATACAGATGCATGATTTCTGGAATCAAAAATGACTTTCTTTAGGTTGTAATGTGCCCATTGGTTTTAGGGTTTAAGAAATGATGTCTATAGGATTCAAAAGCTACCCTATTTTTGCACACCTCATTCTATTGAGATTTTGTCTACTCTTTCTTTTTATTTTTCTCATTTTTCACTTTCTTGGCTTTTTTCTTTCTTTTNTTTGTCTACTCTTTCTTTTTATTTTTCTCATTTTTCACTTTCTTGGCTTTTTTCTTTTTTTTTTTTTTTCAACTTTTCATTGGTTTTTTTTTCTTTTGCTTTTAAGCCAAATGGCCATCAACAATCAAAATGCCACAGCTTTTAGTGACATCGGACTAAACTCACGAAGTTGACAAATTCTATAGGGACATCACAACAAGAGAAGGGGAAATTCCCTGCTCAACCCCAAGAAAACCCTAGAGGTCAACATGTCATTGAGTCATCGGAACCCATAAGGGAGAGTTACGAGCAACTCAAGGCGGTCACCACCCTTTGAAGTGGCAAACAATTTGATAAGACCATTGTGCCAAAAGTTTCAACCAAGGCCACATTTTCAATAGAGGAAGAGACTAAGGGTGACCCCAAGGGTGGTGAGGTGAGTGAGAAAAAGAAGTTGGTTGTTGAAAGTGTGCATGCATCCCCCATTCCTACCCTTTTTCCCAATCATTTGAAGCCACCCATGAAGCTGGCTAACTATTCTGATATAATTGAGATGTTCAAGCAGGTTAAAATCATTATTCCACTCATGGATGCCATAAAACAAATCCCATCAAGTGCCAAGATCTTGAAGGACTTGTGCGCAGCGAAGAAAAAATTAAATGTCACAAGAAGGCATTCCTCACCGAGCAAGTGAGCTCAATCTTGAGGACGAACACCCCACCAATGTTCAAAGACCCCGAATACCCTATCATTGCTATCACAATAGGAAATTACCGGGTGGAGCAGGCACTTCTTGATTTGGGGGCTAATGTCAACCTCCTACCCTACTCGGTTTATAAAAAACTCCAACATGAAGAGTTGAAGCCATCTTCAATCACTTTTCAATTAGCGGACCAAAGCATTCAAACATAGAAGGAAGTGATTGAGGATGTCCTGGTTCAAGTGGATAATTTTTATTTTTCTGTCGATTTTCTTGTGCTTGAGACTCATCCTATTGCTAACCCTGGCTCCCAAATTCCTATCATATTAGGTAGACCATTTCTAGGTACATCTAATAATGTTATTAATTGCAAGAATGGATTGATGAAGCTTACATTCGAGAACATGACAATGGACTTCAATGTGTTCAATCTATGTAAACAACCGGGGGATGATGAGGAAGTGCAAGAAGTCAATAGGATTGACACCTTGGTAGAGGAGCACTTGGAGTTGCTGGAGATGTTAAAATCGGGGGAGGAAGAAATTGATGATCAAGAGGAGTTAGAGAGTTTAAAAGGAGTGGAAAAATGGATCTCGACATATGAGAAGCTTCCACACCAAGACAAGAAGATCTTCCCATTGGACATGCAAAATCCTACCTTGGAGTTAAAGCTATTACCATCCAATCTCAAGTATGAATATCTCGGGGATGATAAGACCTTTTCGGTGGTGATAAGCTCAACTTTGGAGGAAAAGCAAGAAGTGGATCTCTTGANATATTATTGTTTAGATTATGGAAATACTGATGTCTTATTTATATTTTATTTATTTATGTATTATATGCTTAATGCATGATATAGTGATGTGCATAATTTCGGTGATGTGCCCTGAATTATGTCATCAGTGTNAGGATCTCTTGAAAGTGTTTAGGAGGCACAAGGGAGCGATTGGTTGGACAATTGCCGACATCAAGGGGATAAACCCCCTTATTCTCACACACCACATTTACCTTGAGGAAGATTTCAAGCCGTCCCAACAACCACAAAGAAGGTTGAATACGATTATGAAGGATGCGATGAAGGACGAGGTAATCAAATTACTTCATGTGAATGATTAACCNTGGCTTGTCCTCCATCAGAATGCTAAGGATGTTCTACTGATGTGTGGTACAGAACCTAAATGATCCTCATGAATGGCTTGTCCTTCTGGGTAATTATGGTTATTTAAATACTATATATAACTATATTGCTAGTCTAACAACCACGACATTCCAATCGGTATGGCTTGTCCTCCACCGAAATGCTGAGGATGTTTAACNCTAAATGATCCTCATGAATGGCTTGTCCTTCTGGGTTATTAGGGTTATTTAAATACTATATATAACTATATTGCTAGTCTAACAACCACGACATTCCAATCGGTATGGCTTGTCCTCCACCGAAATGCTGAGGATGTTTAACTAGTATATATATATATATATATCACAGATGATCTATTGGGTAATTCAAGTGTTCCTCATGAATGGCTCAACCTTCTGTTTACTTGAATTAGTCAATTGGTACGTCTATAACCAGCTTTCCTAAGAAGTTGTTGTGTTATGCTATAATATCACTAGTTAACCTAAGACACGGTTGTGTTATGGTTTATTATGTACGCACTTATAATTATGAGATCAAGTGAATAACTCAAGTATTCCTCGTGAATGGCTTGTCCTTCTAGTTTGCTTGGGTTAGTCAATTGACGCGGATATAACCAGTTAGCCTAAGAAGCAGTTGTGTTATGATTTATTACCCTCAATTAGCCTAAGAAGTGGCTGTGCTATGGTTTATATACATCAGACCAACCGGTTGACTTGCCAATAAAATGGAAGTTTATCCTAGTACGGTAGCATTTCCAGTATCTAACCAATCTAATGCATATGAGACCCTTAAACTGAAGGGTATCTTTTATATTCTTGTTGTTAAAACATTTACTTACGCACTTTAATTATTTACTNCTAATGCATATGGGACCCTTAAACTGAAGGGTATCTTTTATATTCTTGTTGTTAAAACATTTACTTACGCACTTTAATTATTTAGTAACGCATTTTATTTGTTTATATATGCACTTTACTTAAGTTAAACTAGCTGTCAAGCTAAGCTCACATCACAAGCTATCAAACATCATACTGCTTCAAACAACAATTTTACTGTTTTTTTATTTTACCCACTAAATTACTAAACTCTTCATGGGATCGATATTTGGACTTAAACTGAGAAAACTACAATTTGACCACTTATACTTGGGTGTATAATATAATATAATTCAGACCACTAAAAAGTGCGAATCAAGTTTTTGGCACCGTTGCCGGAGAGTTATAGTAATTTGAAAAAACTAAATAAAAAAATAAAAAATAAAAAATAAAAAGATATTTGTTTACTTGTTTTATATGTTTATAGTTTGTTTGTTTGTTTTTAATAGTCTATGTCTATTCATCCATCCGTAGGTTCTGTAAATCAGTCAACTCCTACATCATCTTCTTCTACTTCTACACAAGAATCATTCAAATTAAGTATGGCACAAAATGTACCTAGGAATAAAGAAGAAAAAGAACAGGAAGTAGTTCAAAATGTTCGACCATTACGAGAATAACTACATCCTACAAGAACTAATGTCCCATCATGTTTTGCTTTTCCAACAAATGCTCCAAATATTAATATTAAACTAGGAACTATATAGTTACTACCACAGTTCCATGGTTTAGAAACTGAAAATCTTTATGTTCATATGAAAGAATTTGAAGAAGTTTGTGGAACTTTGCAAGATAATTCTGAAATGATTAAATTGAAACTTTTTCCTTTCTCGTCAAAAGATAAAGCTAAACTATGGCTTAACTCTTTAAGAGCAAATTCTATCACGAATTGGCAAGCTTTACAAACTGAGTTCTTTAAAAAGTTTTTTCTTGTGCATCCATACTAATGCATTAAGACACCAAATAATGAATTTTGCTATAAAAGAAAAAGAAACTTTTTATCAATGTTGGGAAAGATTTAAAGATCTTCTCCAAGCTTGTCCACATCATGTATTTGAAAACTGGACTGTAGTTGGTTTNTTAAAGATCTTCTCCAAACTTGTCCACATCATGCATTTGAAAACTAGACTTTAGTTGGTTTCTTTTATGATTCACTTCCATCTGCCATGTGACAATTTGTTGAAATGATGGCTCAAGGAGAATTTATGAATAAAAACCCTGAATAAACATTTCAATTTTTTGATACAATTTCAAAGAGTTCCAAAATGTGGGACTCAACTTCTTCACACATTGTAGAAAATAAGCCATCTACATCTGAAAGAAGAAAATATGTATTAAAAGAAGATGATAAGTGCTTGACAAATTTCCTTGTTGTTTCCTAACCTATAAACATCACCTTTTAGCATGTATAGTATATGAATAAAGGGGAATGTCACTCTCCTAGGGATGATGTCCAAAGAAAGGGCAATGAAATGGTGGATGAATGAGATTTCAAATGTGAGTATGTGTGAACAAAAGTGCTCCCCAAGCGCAAGGAGACTTTCGCTGATCATGTTTTACTTGGTGGTATTCCAAGGTCGTTTCCACGGGGAAGGAAGTAAACCGAGGGGAAGGTGATTTTGGGAGAAAGAAAGTGTAAAATCTTTGATTGTTGGAAGTTGTTTGGTGAAGTTGTTTTGATGCTAGTAAAATGAGAAACAAATGTTGGCAAATCCAAGAGGTCACTCCAATAGGAATACCGTCTCAACTCGAAACCCTCCTCCAATAGAGCATGAATGAACAATTGATTCGTGGGAAGCTAGGGGTAAGATTGGTGAGTATCTAAGCATAAACCGTGACTAGGCCTACGGAATATCAAAGACTCACCAAGTTATCCACCCTCAACCCAGTCAAACCGAACCATTGAACTCTGAAAGAGGGGAGGAGAATGAGTTGAAATGGTATACCCAAGTGGAGGTTCCTCTTGGTTTTGCCAACTAAGAGATTTAGCTATTCATGCTTAAAATAAAGACAACAATATGATGAGAAGACATTATGAAAAAATAAAGACTAAAGCTAAGCATAAACGAATTGCATAAATTTAACTTCCGGATAACCACCTCTTACTAAAGATTGGATGAGAAACTACTCACTCTTCATGGCTTTGTTAAAACTAGAAAAGTGAGTGATGCTCATCCCTCCAAGTAGAGGAGTTACAAGGTAACACATTTTACACAAGGAGCCGATCTTCGACAAAGAATGAGTGAATCACGTTCCACCCTTCACGGCTTTGGTAAAGCTCTAGAAAAGTGGAAGAGTTTCACTCCTCTAAGGGAAGAAGGAAGCTCAAGCAATGGAAGTAAAAGAAAGCAATAACACAATAAAAGAAAGCAATACTTAAAGTAAAAGAAAGCAATAAATTAAAAGGAAGCAAGAATACAATAAAAGAAAGCAATACTTAAAGAAAGCTATAAGCAATAAGGAAAGCAATAATACTTTTGGAGGGTTTTCCACTACCAAAAAATGAATGTTTTACAAGTCCTAAGGGGTGGTATTTATAGGCAACAAGGGAGGGTGAAAGTCTTGTTAGGTGGCCTTGAATCTTGTTAGGTGGACTTGAAAAGTCTTGTTAGATGGTCTTGAATCTTGTTAGGTGGACTTGAAGAGTCTTGTTAGGTGGTTTTGAATCTTGTTAGGTGGACTTGAAAATCTTGTTATGTGGCCTTGAATTCTTTGATCCCCCTTTGTTTTGAGCTTTGATAATTGGCACCCCAGTAGTTTGTAGCTTTAATGCAATTGACTCTCCAGTAGTTTGTAGCTTTGATGCACAAAATCCTGAAAAGAACAATAATTAATGCATTATCCTTTATTCACACACCAATTCTAATTTGATTTATTTTGACTAGTTTAACTTTATTCAACTAACACAATTTACCTATTAAATTATGCCTTAATTAGGGTTAATCAATAAGTTAAGAGCAAAAATGGCTAATTTATCTCGAAAACTAGAAGCCTTGGAAATGATAAAACTTAAGCAAGTATCTGTTGTAAACTCTACTGATCAAATATGTAAAATTTGTGCGTTGTCAGGACATCCTGCTGGGGAATGTCCAACTATACCTGCATTCAAAGAAGTGTTAATTGAACAATCAAATGCTGTTCCAACTTATAATAAACCATATTCAAATCTATATTCTGAAACTTATAATCCAGGATGGAGAAATCATCCGAATTTTAGTTGAAAAAATACACAACCTACAAATCAAACACAAGGTCTACAATAGCCACAAAATCAACCACAATATCAACCGTATCTACCTCCACATAAAAGAACTCTGGAAGACACTATGAATCAATTTATTCAAAGTTAAATGAATTTCAGCACTCAAACAAATCAAGCATTCAACGATTTTAAATCTCAAACTTCACAGAGTACTGAAGATATTAAAAGTCATCTAGCTAAGTTGACTCAGTCTTTAAGTACTACAGAAAAAGGAAAGTTTTCATCCTAACCTAAACCTCCACAACGTCAAAATCAAACTAATTCTGTACCATCTGAAGCCTTGCCAAGTCAAGTACAAGTAGTCACGACATTGAGAAGTGGTAAGGTAATTGATAAAACTATTAAACCCAAGATTCCAAAACAAATACGTAAATCAATTCTTGTAAATGAACCACTTGAATCTGAACCTTTAATAGAAAAACAATCAGAAGTACAAAGTGAAAAAGATCTTCCATGTCCTATTCCTTTACCTTTTCCTCAAAGAGTCAAGCAACCTTCATCTGAAAAAGATCAATTTGACATTCTTGAGTTATTTAAACAAGTAAAAATTAACCTTCCTTTGTTGGATGCAATAAAACGAGTTCTAGTTTATGCTAAATTTTTTGAAAGATCTTTGTACGATCAAAAGAAGAACTAATGTACCAAAGAAAATATTTTCAATTGAACAAGTTAATACTATATAATACATCAAGACACACTTCTTAAGTACAAAGATCCAGGTAGTCCTACAGTCTCATTGGAAATTTTCAAATTGGACAAGCCCTGCTAGATCTTGGATCCAGCTGTAATTTAATGTCATATTCAATATATACGCAATTATGATTAATTGAATTAAAACCTTCCAATGTTAAACTACAACTAGTAGACCGATCAATAAAAACTCCATGAGGAATTGTAGAAAATGTGATTGTCCAAGTTGATCAATTCTATTTTCCAGTAGATGTTATCGTTATTGATACAGAGCCATGTTGTGAAGGATGTTCATTTGAATACATACCTCTAATTTTAGGTCGACCATTCCTAGCTACATCAAATGTGTTGATTAATTGTAGGAGCAGAATTAAGAAAATCTCATTTGGAAACATGACTTTGGAATTTAATATTTTTAAAAGTACAAAATGACCTAGAGAAGAAGAAAGAGAAATATATGAAGTAAATCATGTTGAAACGATAACCCAAAGTTTTTTTGAAAATAATTTTATGAAAAAAGAGTTATTGGCATTAGAATCAATACCTGAAACTGAATCTGAAAATACATCTGCCAAGGATCTACAATGCGAAGAATTGTTACCAAAACTTATAAAATCTAATGTCAAAGTTTTTGAGCCAGAATTAAAACCTCTTCCAACCAACTTAAAATATGTCTTTTTAGGAGAAAAGGAAATATATCCAGTTAAAATATCATCAAAATTATCTGAAATTCAGGAAAAAGAACTAACAAAAGTTTGAAAAATCATCAAAGTGTTATTGGATGGACAATAGTAGATATAAAAGGTATAAGTCCACTTCTATGTGCTCATTGTATCTATTTAGAAGACGATGCTAAACCATCCTGTTAAATGCAAAGAAGATTGAATCCTCACTTAAAGGAAGTAGTTCGTGCTGAAGTACTAAAATTGTTAAATGCTAATATTATTTATCCTATATCCGATAGTAAATGGGTTAGTCCTACACAAGTAGTTCCAAAAAAATATGGTGTTACAGTCATAAAAAATCAAGAAAATGAGTTAGTCCCNTCTGATAGTAAATTGGTTAGTCCTACACAAGTAGTTCTTAAAAAGTCCGGTGTTACAGTCATAAAAAATCAAGAAAATGAATTAGTCCCAATGCGTACAGTCACAGGTTGGCATACATGTATTGACTATCGAAAGCTAAATTCTCTCACCAGAAATGATCACTTTCCGTTACCATTTCTAGATCAAGTACTGGAAAAAATAGCTGGTCATGCATATTATTGTTTTCTAGATGGATATTCTGGTTACAATCAAATTGAAATTGCAATAGATGATCAAGAAAAAACTACTTTTACATGTCCGTTTGGAACTTTTGCTTATAAAAGAATGCCTTTTGGGTTATGTAATGCCCCAGCTACTTTTCAGCATTGCATGGTAAGTATATTTAGTGATATGGTAGAACGATATTTAGAAGTTTTTATGGATGACTTTTCAGTATACGGTGATTCATTTCATTTATGTTTAGAAAATCTTGAAAAAGTGTTGATTAGATGTGAGGAAACAAACCTTGTCTTAAATTAGAAAAAATGTCATTTCATGGTTACACAAGGTATTGTTTTAGGTCACATAGTTTCTCAAAAAGGAATTGAAGTTGATAAATCAAAAATTGACTTAATAGCTAATCTTCCTTCACCAAAAACTGTAAAGATGTCCGGTCTTTTTTGGGCCACGTTGGATTTTATCGAAGATTCATTAAAAAATTTCGTTCAATATCAAGACCAATTTGTAATCTTTTATGCCAAGATATAATCTTTGAATGGAATGATGCATGTCAGCTAGCATTTGATAAATTAAAAAATATGTTGATTTCTGCACCTATTATGCAACCTCCTGATTGGTCTGTACCTTTCGAATTAATGTGTAATGCAAGTGACTATGCGATAGGAGCTGTATTAGGTCAAAGAAAAGAAAAAAAATCNTAATCTTTGAATGGAATGATGCATGTCAGCTAGCATTTGATAAATTAAAAAATATGCTGATTTCTGCACCTATTATGCAACCTCTTGATTGGTCTGTACCTTTCGAATTAATGTGTGATGCAAGTGACTATGCGATAGGAGCTGTATTAGGTCAAAGAAAAGATAAAAAAACCATATTTTATTTACTATGCTAACAAAACTTTAAATGANTAATGTGTGATGCAAGTGACTATGCAATAGGAGCTGTATTAGGTCAAAGAAAAAAAAAAAAATCATATGTTATTTACTATGCTAACAAAACTTTAAATGATGCACAAATGAACTATTCAACCACAGAAAAAGAATTACTTGCAGTTGTGTTTGCATTAGATAAATTTCGATCATATCTGGTTGGATCGTAAATTGTAGTATTTACAGATCATGCAGCTTTAAAATATTTGCTTACTAAGAAAGATGCTAAACCATGTCTCCTACGATGGATTTTATTACTTCAAGAATTTGATCTTATCATAAAAGATAAGAAAGTAGTAGAGAATGTGGTAGCAGATCACTTGTCAAGATTAAATTATGAAGTAAAAGAGGAACCAATTTCAATTAGAGAAACCTTTCCAGTTGAACAACTTTTAGCAGTAACCGAAGTATCATGGTATGCAGATATAGCCAATTATCTAGCTATTGATGCTATTCCTTCTAATTATACCTGGTCTGGTAGAAAATAGTTCCTAAGTGAGGTATGCAATTTTTTTTGGGAAGATCTTTATATGTTTAAATATGTAAGGACCAAATAATAAGACGTTGTGTGCCTAATCATGAAATCCATCAGGTAATTCAGTTTTGTCACTCTGAAACTTGCGGAGGTCATTTTGCTTCAAAGAAAACCACTGCTAAAATTTTACAATGTGAATTTTATTGGCCAACACTTTTTAAAAATATTCATATCTTTTGTTTAAATTGTGATAGGTGTCAAAGAATGGGGAATATTTCAAAAAGTAATATGATGCCTTTGAGCCCTATTTTAATTATTGAAATTTTTGATTGTTGGGGCATCGATTTTATGGAACTATTTCCTCCATCCTTTGGATATCTGTATATTTTGGTTGCAGTTGACTATATTTCTAAATGGGTAGAGGAAATTCCATGTAAAAATAATGATTANCCTCCATCCTTTGGATATCTGTATATTTTGGTTGCAGTCGACTATGTTTCTAAATGGGTAGAGGCAATTCCATGTATAAATAATGATCACAGAACAGTGATCAAATTTTTAAAAGAAAATATTTTATCCAGATTTAGAATTCCTCGAACAATCATCAGTGATGGTGGATTACATTTTTGTAATAAAGTTATTGAGAATCTTACGAAAAAAATACTCAATTTCACATAAAATATTCACTCCGTATCATCCACAAACAAGTGGTCAAGCTGAATTAGCTAATAGGGAGATAAAATATATTTTAGAAAAGACAGTAAATCCAGATCATAAGGATTGGTCATTGAGATTGACTGATGTACNATTTCACATAAAATATATACTCCGTATCAACCACAAACAAGTGGCCAAGCTGAATTAGCTAATAGGGCAATTAAATATATTTTAGAAAAGACAGTAAATCCAGATCGTAAAGATTGGTCATTGAGATTGCTTGATGCACTTTGAGGTTACCGTACTGCATATAAGACTATTCTAGGAATGTCTCCTTATCGGTTAGTTTATGGTAAACCATATCATTTGCTTGTAGAATTAGAACATAGAGCCTATTGGGCAATCAAAATAATGAATTTTGATATGGATAACGCTGGAATATCACGTAAACTTCAAATCAATGAGTTAGAAGAATTAAGAAATGAAGCTTATGAAAATGCAAAAATTACAAAATCCAGAACCAAAATATTCCATGACAAGAATATTGTGCGAAAATCTTTTAAACCATCTCAAAAAGTTCTATTATATAATGCAAAGCTTCGTTTGTTCCCTGGAAAACTAAGATATAGATGGACAGGTCCGTATATAGTCAAGCAAGTTTTCGACTATGGGGCAATTGAAAATCCAGTAATTGGGACTATATTCAAAGTAAATTGACAAAGACTTAAGCCATACTATGATGAATTCACACAAGATGTAACTTCTGTGCTGCTTTCTGATCCAGTCTATGTGTACTAAATATATATTGTTAGTTGTTTGTAAGTAATAATACTAATTATGTGTAATTTATTTGACAGATTAAACCTCCTACGTAAAAACCAGATATCCTAATCTCTGAAAGACAACAGATTCCTGGTTTTTAATTTATTATAAGTACTGGCTATTACTGTATTTACATTTCAAATACTATTTAATTTAAGATGGGGAAATGTGAATGTGAATTTAAGTTTTGTGTTTAAAATAGTAATTGTAATTTAAAAATTTATGTTCGTCTTTGTGACTAGTAGACGTTAAAAAATCGGATAGTGAGTCAATTTTCAATAATTTTTCGAGTCATCTTTAATCTTTTCCTAAAAAATTTGAAATGGATGAAAAATTATTTTGATTAAGTTTAGTTTTATTACGTCATTTTCCGAAAGATATACATATGTTGATCATGCAAAAAGCTAAATATGTCAAAAATTTAGAAATTTTCGAAAGCNTTAAGATGGGGAAATGTGAATGTGAATTTAAGTTTTGTGTTTAAAATAGTAATTGTAATTTAAAAATTTATGTTCGTCTTTGTGACTAGTAGACGTTAAAAAATCGGATAGTGAGTCAATTTTCAATAATTTTTCGAGTCATCTTTAATCTTTTCCTAAAAAAATTTGAAATGGACGAAAAATTATTTTGATTAAGTTTAGTTTTATTACATCATTTTCCGAAAGATATACATATGTTGATCATGCAAAAAGCTAAATATGTCAGAAATTTAGAAATTTTCGAAATCCAAGCATGACCCCTGTGTGGAAAAAATACATATGCTAAACACTGACGAGAAAATCGTCTTTGTGCTTGTGTAAAATGTGGTCGTACAGAACATTTGAGACAATATAATAAGTGTGCGGAAGCAATTTCAGGACGAGCGTCTGATCGTTTACGGTGGATTAGGTATGGGNAAGATATACATATGTTGATCATGCAAAAAGCTAAATATGTCAAAAATTTAGAAATTTTCGAAAGCCAAGCATGACCCCTGTGTGGAAAAAATACATATGCTAAACACTGACGAGAAAATCGTCTTTGTGCTTGTGTAAAATGTGGTCGTACAGAACATTTGAGACAATATAATAAGTGTGCGGAAGCAATTTCAGGACGAGCATTTGATCGTTTACGGTGGATTAGGTATGAGAAGAGTAAGGATTATCCTAAGGCACCATCCTATTCTACCCCAATGTTAACAAGATACGTGAGAAATGAAGTTAACTTGTCACTAGGATTACTGAGCCAGATAGTTCTGANTGATCGTTTACGGTGGATTAGGTATGGGAAGAGTAAGGATTATCCTAAGGCACCATCCTATTCTACCCCAATGTTAACAAGATACGTGAGAAATGAAGTTAACTTGTCACTAGGATTACTGAGCCAGATAGTTCTGATACTAACTAAATATGATCAATAAGATGTATAGTTTTGTGAATATATGTACATAGTTATAAATAAATGTAAATAACTATAGAATGAAGTAGGAAAATCAGTAAATATAAAAATAACAAATAAAAAGAATAATAAACCCAATTCTTTTGAAAAAAAAAAGAGTGGTTAACAAAGTTTTGTAGAATGGATATTTAATTTTGTAAATTGCAGGAAATACAGGAAAAAGAGCAGAATTCTAGAAAATCAGAGAAGCAGTTTGTAGTTACAAATCAGGAACCAGTCAAGAAAAAAATATGGATTCAAGACGACAAACAAGAAAGTCTTCAAGCCAAGCATGAAGTGATCGATTTCCGCAACCTGAGGCACCTCCACAACAACCTCAATTGGGAAATATCTTCACTGAGGTGATGTTTGAAAATTTTGAACAACAACTCTGGTATGATATTAATTTTCTGACTAAAACTATTATTTCTAAAAGAACAGTGATATATGAAGATTTTGAGAACATAGAAATAAGACAAATTCTCCATGCAAGAGGATGGTTACATTATGTTAGGTTATCTGTTCCTGCTTATGACTGCTTAGTTCGAGAATTTTATAGTGATGCTGAAATTAAAGGGAAAAGACAATTGCGTGTATTTGTTCGGGGAATAGTTTTTCAAGTTACATTGGCTACTATAGCCGATTTCTTTAGACCCATGCAAAGACCACCCAACTCACAATATCCATACACTGAACTACCTGATTTGCATGAGGTAGGAAAAGAATTAACAGGAAATTCATAATTTGTTTGGGACGCCCAAATAATTACATTAAACAAGGAGATCTAACAGACAAATACAGAATTCTGAATATGATAACAATGTACAATTTGTTACCCCGAGCCCAAAAGAATCAAATTTTTATTGAGCAAGCTTATTTCGTATATGCATTTGGGATGGGACACACAATTGACTTNCGTACAGTTTGTTACCCCGAGCCCAAAAGAATCAATTTTTTATTAAGCAGGCTTATTTCTTATATGCATTTGGGATGGGGCACACAATTGACCTGCCAAACTTACTCATAGACCAAATTATACTCGTTGTGGATAGAAAGAAACTCACACTCCCATATGCTATGTTAGTTTCTCAGCTATGCAGGAATGAAGGCGTGATCATCAATCCAATATGGACGACNTAAATAAAGCAAACTAAACAAAGAGCTTTTCTTCAATGAAGAATAAGTGAATAGCTTTCCACCCTTCACGGCTTTGGTAAAGCTCTAGAAAAGTGGAAGAGTTTCACTCCTCTAAGGGAACAAGGAAGATCAAGCAATGGAAGTAAAAGAAAGCAATAACACAATAAAAGAAAGCAATA
This sequence comes from Ilex paraguariensis, assembly GCA_963454935.2. Taxonomy (NCBI): domain Eukaryota; kingdom Viridiplantae; phylum Streptophyta; class Magnoliopsida; order Aquifoliales; family Aquifoliaceae; genus Ilex; species Ilex paraguariensis. The sequence goes on from CAUOFW020004103.1 coordinate 353,525, forward strand.
CTTAAAGT
>CAUOFW020004103.1:353575-444420 GCA_963454935.2 Ilex paraguariensis
TGATAGATGCATCTTACTAGAGGTGGAGAACAGTATTACTTAGATCAACCAACGCATAGATGAATATGAACAAAACCAAGCTGAAATTTTGAAGCTACTTTGAGATCGTTTCGGAGAAGGATCTTCTACTTCCTAAACAGACTGGAGATTCTACAAAACAATTTGTTTTCTTTCACTCATCTTTTACATTATACACTTGAACTTTAAATTATTTTATGTTTTGAACATATTTATGTGTTTTAAATTTGTTTGTGTTTTAAACTAGTTTATTTATGGAAATTTTAAGTTAGGAAGACTAGTTCATATGATTCATAGTTAAATTAAGTTGATATTCTTATGTTTTGTGAAAATAGCCTTAATCTGATCACGCAGAATTTTCATACTTTAGTTGTATATTATCTTAATATTTTTGTTTAAACTTACTCATATAGAGCACGATTAGATTTCTTTATTTTAGAAACCTCATGAAATATTACACTCTTTACATATTTAGTGAAGATGTATAACCAATTGAAGAATTTGAGCCAATCTTTCTTGGAGAGATATTCTACATTTACTCAAATAAACATCTTCGATTCTGTGGTAAACTTTCTTTGAATAATCTCATTAATTTTGTCATGATTAGCACTTGTTAGATTATTTTATTACCTCCAAATTTCTCTTATGGGGAGCTTGGTAGGTGGGAGGATTGGATGATTCTTGAGAAAAATTTTGTGGAGGTGGATTCGGCGAATACCCTTGTGGATTGGACTGGGGGTATTGAGAGCTAGATGCTTGATGAGTGCAGAATATTGCATATTTGACGGCCTCATTACATGAATTTTAACTCAACTTTTGCATCTAAGTACTTAGAGTTAGCCGAAATTATGAATAATGTTGAATTTTTGATGTTGTAGGTAATTATAACTTAAATGATGGATTTTAGAACATTCCAACTAAGTGTGTGAAGAGATGGATACATTACATGAGGATTTGGAGGCTTAAAAGTGAAAGAAATCAAGGAGGTATTGGTGTTTGGTAACATAGGCATTAGCAGCCACACCATTTTGTAGATTGGGNGAAATTATGAATAATGTTGAATTTTTGATGTTGTAGGTAATTATAACTTAAATGATGGATTTTAGAACATTCCAACTAAGTGTGTGAAGAGATGGATACATTACATGAGGATTTGGAGGCTTAAAAGTGAAAGAAATCAAGGAGGTATTGGTGTTTGGTAACATAGGCATTAGCAGCCACACCATTTTGTTGCAGTACCTTGGCTTTCCTCCTTTTTGACCATGATCCACTTCGAATCTGAAAAAATACAAAACACAAAAGTTGTAGATTGGGATGTATTCTGTATTGTGTCAAAATTTTAGATCAATCGATTGTTAGGTCAAAAGTTATGATGATTCTACAAAACATGGTTCGGAGCAGAAGTGTACCGGTGCGCGTACCGGTACGCTGAGGCTACCGGAGTTCGGGGTACCAGTACACATACTGGTACAGTCTACTGAAACAGCTTAGAACGCATATTTTTCATCCTCCACTTGCTTGGGGGTCCCATCATTGATTCACTCACTTGCCCCCTGACTTCCCTTACTCATTTACATTCCTCCTACCCCCTTATTGAAGACTTTGAAGGCCATTGCATTTATAAGGATGGGAGAGGAAGGGGCAGCCAGGAAAGTTGTAGGCTAAGGTTTTCCTAGCCTATCAAAAACCATCAAACTCACCTCCCATCGATGGGAGGCCTGCACACACCTAGTGNGTACAGTCTACTGAAACAGCTTAGAACGCATATTTTTCATCCTCCACTTGCTTGGGGGTCCCATCATTGATTCACTCACTTGCCCCCTGACTTCCCTTACTCATTTACATTCCTCCTACCCCCTTATTGAAGACTTTGAAGGCCATTGCATTTATAAGGATGGGAGAGGAAGGGGCAGCCAGGAAAGTTGTAGGCTAAGGTTTTCCTAGCCTATCAAAAACCATCAAACACACCTCCCATCGATGGGAGGCCTGCACACACCTAGGGGGACCCTCCATGGATGAAAATGCAAGGCTCTTCACCATATATTCAGCATTCAACAAAGATTTTGGTGTGGCTACCTAAGCTTAGAAAATCCAATGAAGAAGATGATGAATAGTGTAAAATTTATATTTTTGCATTTTCTTTTCCATTTTAGTTGTAGTAAGCTTTCAATTTCTTGTAATCCTTAACTCTTGCACTTTAATCTCATTCATTTCAAGTTTATTGCAAGTTTAGTTACATGTTCTTGAATCTACCATTGTTATATTAAGTTTTTCTTCATTTCAACTTTTAAAATGGGTATTGAATATTTTTTTTTATAGTTTAAGATTTCCAGCATTAAGTTAAGTTTCGTGCTTTATTTCCTCATTATGTCTCTTTACATTATGCATGTCTTTCCTTTATTTATGAATAGCTAGATTTTAAGTTGGCTAAAACAAGGGAGACCTCCTCTTGGGCATGCCATTCCAACTCTTGTTCTTTCCTCCTCTTGGTGTACGATTGTTCGATTTGACTGGGTTGGGGTGAGGACATGGTTGTGAGTTCTTGATACACCGTAGGCCTGGTCACGGTGTATGCTTGAATCCTCTCCTCCATTTTAGTCCCGAGCTTCCCACGAATCAATTGTTCATCTATGCACCATTGGAGGAAGGTTTCAAATTGATTTGGTATTCCCATTGGAATGAACTCTTAGGATTAGCCAACACTTATTTTCTTGCATTTTCATTAAGAACAAAACTGACCAAAACCAACTACAAGATTTTACACTTTCCTTTTTCATAAAATATCCTTCACCATACTTCAACTTTCCTTCTCNAACTGACCAAAACCAACTGCAAGATTTTACACTTTCCTTTTTCACAAAATCACCTTCACCACACTTCAACTTTCCTTCCCTGAGGAGACGACCTTGGAATATTTTTCCAAGTAAAACAATGACACACAAAAGACTCCTTGTGCTTGGGGAGCACTTTTGTCGACATACTCCTTTCATTTCACACACATATTTTGTTCATTTCATTCCATTCCATCCACCTTTCCGTTGTCTTATTTCTTTTGACATCATTCCAAGGGAGTGTGACACTCCCCCTCCCCTTTTGCACACACACATTATACATACATTGAGGGAAGGTGTTAGGAAGTTAGGAATTTGTAACGAAACAAATCAACCATTTTTGGCGCTGTTGCTGGGAAGGTTAAGCATCGAGTTCAAAGGTGATTTTGGGACGGTATATGTAAGTCTCATGATTTTCATCATGGGCCAAGGTATGTCATCTAACTTGTATATATTTTTGTAATAGTTTGTGTTTTGTATTATGTTTCCTAATTTTTATGAAAATGTGTNTGTAGTTTGTGTTTTGTATTATGTTTCCTAATTTTTATGAAAATGTGTCAAATGCCTAACATTTTGAAAATGTGTGTGAGATTTGTGATGAGTATGGGCACATCACTAGTGAGTGCCCAATAAATGCCCCTTATTTTGAAAATATTTGCGAGATTTGTGGTGAGTACAGACACATGACTAGTGAGTGCCTAATAAATTATCCGGTTTGTGAGTTTGCATGAGAAGGTTCAAATTCAAATTTGGCCTCCAAAAATTTTTACCCTAACCACTATGTTACACCGAGTTATGGTTGAGAGAATGAACCTTATAATTTTTCATCCAATCTCACACCACCAAATGAATTTTGCCACTATCCAACATATGGGAACTCAACCAAAGAAGAATTGAAAAATATTTTATGCGATTTTATACAATACCAAATGGAATTCAATGCCCAGATAACCCAACAATTTTTTGAAATTAGAGATGGATTTAATTCATTGACTAATGCTATAATTTATGAGCATGAAGAACAACATCTTGATCATAGTCAATGTATTGAGGATGATCATCTCGATGAAATGCATATTGATGTTGAATCTCCCACCACTCTAGATTGTGAAAAATTTGACAAAGTTATTATCTCACATGAGGCTAATGAGCCTAAGGTCATTTTGCCATCTTTGAGTGGTGTTGAGATTCACATTTCTCAACTTGGGGAGGGCATTGAAATGGAGTTAAGTGTAGAAACTTTTGAAGAGAAATTGTATACTCCATTGTTGGAATTGAATAAACTTGCCTATACCTCTGTTCGGTTAAGAATTTTGAGTCAACATCCTTTCTATGTTTGGATTGATGGTTTAAGAAGGGCATTTATACAACAAAAAAATTTTAAAATCAAAAAAATCAATGAGCAAAAGCTCATATCCGAATTGAAGCCAGATTGACATGTGCCATTTTTTATNAAAAAAATTTTAAAATCAAAAAAATCAATGAGCAAAAGCTCATATCCGAATTGAAGTCGGATTGACATGTGCCATTTTTTTTTTATTTTCATGTACATAGTAGTTAGACTTATTTTATTGTTATATTTTTCTTCTCTTGATGTTGTACGGTAGAAATTGTTTACCTCTCCCTAATTTGGATTCATTTCATTTTGAGCATCATAGTAGAATATCTCATTCCATATCATGTTCGAGTTTAAGTTGGGGGGTATAATCAAATGTTTTTGTTTTCCCTTTAATGTGTATGAAAAAAAAAAAAGAGAAAAAAGAAAAAGAAATAGGGGGTATCTTATTTCTTATGTCACTTTTATTTTTCTCATTGCATGATTCCTTGTGCATTGAGGACAATGCATAGTTCAAGTTGGGGGGGTGAGGTGCACCATTTACATGTTCCACCACTTTTTGTATAGAATAAGTTGGAAATGTGAGAATTTTGAAAATTTTGGACATTTTTTTTGAAATATATTCAATATTGAACTATATTCCCCTACTCTAATTGTTATGGGATTTGTGATTTCTTGATCTTCATTTTGAACATTGAATACATGAGCACATTATAGAATTTTATCCTATTGCCAAGAGTATCACATATGTGTTTTCTTTCAAACTCAACCCTTGTGCACCTTGAATGTGTAATTTGGACAATCTATGGATTGAGTTCACATTTGAGTACTTGACATGAATAGTGGAGATGAGTGAGAACCCATGTGAGCTTTAATGTCAATCCTTGTTTAGAGGGAACTTACATTTACTCAAGGAACAAATTTTTAAATTTCACATTTGTTCAATAATCTCATTATGCTTGTTTTGGTTAGGTCCATTTGGGTTATGCACCTTGAATGTGTAATTTGGACAATTTACGGATTGAGTTCACATTTGAGTACTTGACATGAATAGTGGAGATGAGTAAGAACCCATGTGAGCTTTAATGTCAATCCTTGTTTGGAGGAAACTTACATTTACTCAAGGAACAATTTTTTAAATTTCACATTTGTTCAATAATCTCATTATGCTTGTTTTGGTTAGGTTCATTTGGGTAGTTCATTGACTTTGTTTTGATATGTACAATGCTCCCCTATGCTTATCTAGAGATGATCTAAGGCCATTTTTGAATATTTTGAGCCTTGGCCTTTTTCTTGAGAAATTATTTATCCCTAGTGCCGTGATTAAGCCTTAATTGAAATTCATTTCTATACCACACATTTGACCAAGTCAATGCAAAATGATAAAAATCTACCTCGCCTTGGTTGTTCATAGAGTTGAATATGAGTGATTGAAAAAGAGAAGGAAGTATGGCGTGGAAACTCCAACAAAAGGGATGAATGATGTCAAAACTCAAAGAGTTGAATGAAAAAAAAAAAGAGTGAATCCAAGAAAAGGAGAAACAAGGGGTGAAAAGAAGAAAAGAATGATAAAGAAAAATGAAAATGCTAAGGAAAAGAAAGAAAAGAAACAAAGAGTGTAGTGATGGTGTTAGCCTAGAAATTCCATAAAAAGGGAGATCTTTTTGAAATAAAGGTAATTCACTCGGAACAATCCTCTTTGTTATCCTATATCCTTCATTTCACCTGCCTTAATATCACCCCAAGGCCCCATTACAACCCGTGAAAAGTCCTAAATGATCTAGAGAAGCATGGGGGATGCATACTTTTAAAAGAACAAGAGAAGTTAGTTTTGCTATCTAATACCTTAGTATTCCTTTCATGAGATTATGCCAAGGTTGTGTTCATTTTTCATGCATGTACTTCATTTTTGGATTATATGTGAGTATATTTCATTTTGAGCACAAGATCCTATCTCACAGATACACATGAAGAGCATGTCAGGATAACCAATGTGTGATTCATTGTTGAGAGACACCCTTGGTGAGTTTGCATCGAAGCTTAATTTGGATAGCCAAAATGAATGTGAACTCCGTTGTGTAAATGTTAAATTACATGTCCATTTCACACATACACGAGTTTGAAAATGAATGTGTACGTGGATACTTTAGAATATCATTTAAGGCTATGATGTGTTTCATGTGTTTTTAGTTCGGATGTATGGAGCAAGTTGTTTTTGATATCCTAGAGCTAGTTAAGATATGGGAATATGCTATAAATATTAGATACTAGGAAAAGAAGTTTGTAGGTACCTTCACTGGAAACTTTCATGAGATAAATCTCGTCCACTAGGGATCACCTAGGGGTTTAAAGGCTTGTTACATATGTTAAATGCAATTGTGGAATTAGTATAGGTTTATATTTGTTTGCTTAGTTTTTAAATTTTGTTTGCTAGGGACTAGCAAAGATTAAGTTGGGGGGGGGGGTGTGATGAGCGTATAATATTGCATATTTGACGGTCTCGTTAAATGAATTTTAACTAAAATTTTGCATCTAAGTACTTAGAGTTAGCTGAAATTATGAATAATGTTGAATTTTTGATGTTGCAGGTATTTATAACTTAAATGATGGATTTTAGAACCTTGCACTAAGTGTGGAGGAGTGGTGAAGAGATGGACACATTACATGAGGATTTGGAAGCTTAAAAGTGAAAGAAATCAAGGAGGTATTGGTGTTTGGTAACATAGGCATCAGTAGCCACACCATTTTGTAGCTGTTCCTCGGTTTTCCTCCTTTTTAACCATGATCCACTTCCAATATGAAAAATTGCAAAACATGAAAGTTGTAGATCTGGATGTGTAAAACCCGGTAAATTTAAACTTTTTACAAAAAAGAGGGCAAAACGGTAAATTGTCGCTACAGTACGGGTTAAAAATCTGAAATTTTCTAGATCTCGGATGATGAAATGGTCCTCACTGTTGGATTCGTCTTACAAAACCTAGTTACCCTGTCAAATTTCATCGAATTTCGAGATAGTCAGATTGTTCACATTTTACGAGGCGGTCGAGTCTCAGGTGACCCAAAAATAGAATTTTTGATAAAATTTTAAAAGATGAAAAATTATTTAAGGTAAATTAAAAATAAAAATAAAAATATTTTGAACTTAAACCGGGATAAAATTTAATCATTTCGGGACAAAAATGAACCCGGGGAAAATAGGGCCGTGTGGCGCGTTGTGGGCCAAGCATTGAGAAATATAAATAGGGGGAAAAATCTAAATTTCTCCCCCACACACACACTCAGCCGTTGCTGATAGAGAAGAGAGGGAAAAGAAAGAGCTCTTTCACCTTCTCTCTACGATATACGGAGATTGAGTGCTCGGATTCACTCGGGCCAAGAAGAAAAGTTGTTCTCATTGACGTGGGCTACAAAACCATACCAAGGAGGTCGGCTTTGGGCGAAATTTCAAGGACGGGATTTTTGGGAGGAGAAGATTCTAGCTAGAAGTGGGTTCTTGGGACTTCCTACGGTCGTTCTTTACGCTTCAAGAGGTAAGGTTTCTCCTATTTGGGTTTATTTTACAACCTAGGGTATTTTATGTAATGGGTAAATTGATATAGATATATCACTTGCCTATGGATGTGGAATTGATGGAATTAATTGATTTGGTGAATTGGGTATGGGAAATTGACCTAATTTCAATTAGATTCTTAGGTTGGAATTGGTATGTGGTAATTACTTGTGTAATTCCATGGAACTTGATATTGTGTGGGCATGTTATGTGCTTAAATTATGCCTCGTAAACAAAGTGAGTTATTGATATATATGTGAGGAAGTAACATGCTTTTGACTTATTATTGGAACTGAATTGTTGATATATGTTTATTGATATATTGACATTGTGATGATATGCATGATATATGTATATATGTGGTTAAAGTTGCTCATATGGAANAGGAACAATTTTTTAAATTTCACATTTGTTCAATAATCTCATTATGCTTGTTTTGGTTAGGTTCATTTGGGTAGTTCATTGACTTTGTTTTGATATGTACAATGCTCCCCTATGCTTATCTAGAGATGATCTAAGGCCATTTTTGAATATTTTGAGCCTTGGCCTTTTTCTTGAGAAATTATTTATCCCTAGTGCCGTGATTAAGCCTTAATTGAAATTCATTTCTATACCACACATTTGACCAAGTCAATGCAAAATGATAAAAATCTACCTCGCCTTGGTTGTTCATAGAGTTGAATATGAGTGATTGAAAAAGAGAAGGAAGTATGGCGTGGAAACTCCAACAAAAGGGATGAATGATGTCAAAACTCAAAGAGTTGAATGAAAAAAAAAAAGAGTGAATCCAAGAAAAGGAGAAACAAGGGGTGAAAAGAAGAAAAGAATGATAAAGAAAAATGAAAATGCTAAGGAAAAGAAAGAAAAGAAACAAAGAGTGTAGTGATGGTGTTAGCCTAGAAATTCCATAAAAAGGGAGATCTTTTTGAAATAAAGGTAATTCACTCGGAACAATCCTCTTTGTTATCCTATATCCTTCATTTCACCTGCCTTAATATCACCCCAAGGCCCCATTACAACCCGTGAANTTATACACATTGGCATTGCATGTGTTGTGGAGTCGGGAAGGGCTCCAATAAATTGCATGAATGGTATCATTTCATTTTGTGGCATGACATGTTAGATTCCAACTTTGATTGCTTAAATCTTGGTTGGAATGATTATTGTTGGAAAATGTTGCATGTGAACATTGCATATGCACTTAGGTTGGGGAGTAGCCTTTGTAAGAAACATTCTACTGGGCATTGGCGCACCCTATACGACAAACATTTCAGGTGTAGGATTCGTAACGATGGAGGACTCACATTTGGGGCCTCAACGATGAAGAAAAACCGGTTTGTGGCTTTTGAAAGCAAGTTTTTGTAAAACTTTCTTGAAATCCCATTTTTANAGTTTGCATCGAAGCTTAATTTGGATAGCCAAAATGAATGTGAACTCCGTTGTGTAAATGTTAAATTACATGTCCATTTCACACATACACNACCCTTGGTGAGTTTGCATCGAAGCTTAATTTGGATAGCCAAAATGAATGTGAACTTCGTTGTGTAAATGTTAAATTACATGTCCATTTCACACATACACGAGTTTGAAAATGAATGTGTACGTGGATACTTTAGAATATCATTTAAGGCTATGATGTGTTTCATGTGTTTTTAGTTCGGATGTATGGAGCAAGTTGTTTTTGATATCCTAGAGCTAGTTAAGATATGGGAATATGCTATAAATATTAGATACTAGGAAAAGAAGTTTGTAGGTACCTTCACTGGAAACTTTCATGAGATAAATCTCGTCCACTAGGGATCACCTAGGGGTTTAAAGGCTTGTTACATATGTTAAATGCAATTGTGGAATTAGTATAGGTTTATATTTGTTTGCTTAGTTTTTAAATTTTGTTTGCTAGGGACTAGCAAAGATTAAGTTGGGGGGGGGGGTGTGATGAGCGTATAATATTGCATATTTGACGGTCTCGTTAAATGAATTTTAACTAAAATTTTGCATCTAAGTACTTAGAGTTAGCTGAAATTATGAATAATGTTGAATTTTTGATGTTGCAGGTATTTATAACTTAAATGATGGATTTTAGAACCTTGCACTAAGTGTGGAGGNCGTTAAATGAATTTTAACTAAAATTTTGCATCTAAGTACTTAGAGTTAGCTGAAATTATGAATAATGTTGAATTTTTGATGTTGCAGGTATTTATAGCTTAAATGATGGATTTTAGAACCTTGCACTAAGTGTGGAGGAGTGGTGAAGAGATGAACACATTACATGAGGATTTGGAAGCTTAAAAGTGAAAGAAATCAAGGAGGTATTGGTGTTTGGTAACATAGGCATCAGTAGCCACACCATTTTGTAGCTGTTCCTCGGTTTTCCTCCTTTTTAACCATGATCCACTTCCAATATGAAAAATTGCAAAACATGAAAGTTGTAGATCTGGATGTGTAAAACCCGGTAAATTTAAACTTTTTACAAAAAAGAGGGCAAAACGGTAAATTGTNATTTTTTTTTATAGTTTAAGATTTCCAGCATTAAGTTAAGTTTCGTGCTTTATTTCCTCATTATGTATCTTTACATTATGCATGTCTTTCCTTTATTTATGAATAGCTAGATTTTAAGTTGGTTAAAACNGTCGCTACAGTACGGGTTAAAAATCTGAAATTTTCTAGATCTCGGATGATGAAATGGTCCTCACTGTTGGATTCGTCTTACAAAACCTAGTTACCCTGTCAAATTTCATCGAATTTCGAGATAGTCAGATTGTTCACATTTTACGAGGCGGTCGAGTCTCAGGTGACCCAAAAATAGAATTTTTGATAAAATTTTAAAAGATGAAAAATTATTTAAGGTAAATTAAAAATAAAAATAAAAATATTTTGAACTTAAACCGGGATAAAATTTAATCATTTCGGGACAAAAACGAACCCGGGGAAAATAGGGCCGTGTGGCGCGTTGTGGGCCAAGCATTGAGAAATATAAATAGGGGGAAAAATCTAAATTTCTCCCCCACACACACACTCAGCCGTTGCTGATAGAGAAGAGAGGGAAAAGAAAGAGCTCTTTCACATTCTCTCTACGATATACGGAGATTGAGTGCTCGGATTCACTCGGGCCAAGAAGAAAAGTTGTTCTCATTGACGTGGGCTACAAAACCATACCAAGGAGGTCGGCTTTGGGCGAAATTTCAAGGACGGGATTTTTGGGAGGAGAAGATTCTAGCTAGAAGTGGGTTCTTGGGACTTCCTACGGTCGTTCTTTACGCTTCAAGAGGTAAGGTTTCTCGTATTTGGGTTTATTTTACAACCTAGGGTATTTTATGTAATGGGTAAATTGATATAGATATATCACTTGCCTATGGATGTGGAATTGATGGAATTAATTGATTTGGTGAATTGGGTATGGGAAATTGACCTAATTTCAATTAGATTCTTAGGTTGGAATTGGTATGTGGTAATTACTTGTGTAATTCCATGGAACTTGATATTGTGTGGGCATGTTATGTGCTTAAATTATGCCTCGTAAACAAAGTGAGTTATTGATATATATGTGAGGAAGTAACATGCTTTTGACTTATTATTGGAACTGAATTGTTGATATATGTTTATTGATATATTGACATTGTGATGATATGCATGATATATGTATATATGTGGTTAAAGTTGCTCATATGGAATTCATAACATGTGGGCATGACATTGAGATAGCAATGGTGCATTACATTGCATATGCACAGAGACATCGCATTTTGTGGGTGTGGGTGTATGGTTGGCATCAAACACCACGTAGGTGGATGATGGGTGGGCTTAGGAAAGTTGGATTGAATATTCGGTTGAGTCGCATGATTGCATGAAAAATAATTGGGTTGAGGTTAGCAAAAAGGGCTAGACTATCCCTTGTGTGAGAGGCCCGGTGTTCGGATACGCACTTTCGTTGGTATAAGAGGCCATAAAGTGTGTCGGTGTACGTGGAACCATTGGTGAAAGTTCATGAATTTCGTGTCGGTTGGGTGACCGTTGGTGTAAGTCCATAAATACCTACCCCAAGAAAGACCCGGAGATTTTAAATAGTCATTGGGTGTGTAACACAAATGGTGGGGGCTTGGAAAGCTCAGTTTTGATACTCACTGCATAGCATGGGGTGAAGGTAAACGACCGGAGTTAGAAAAGCTCGATTTTATACACATTGGCATTGCATGTGTTGTGGAGTCGGGAAGGGCTCCAATAAATTGCATGAATGGTATCATTTCATTTTGTGGCATGACATGTTAGATTCCAACTTTGATTGCTTAAATCTTGGTTGGAATGATTATTGTTGGAAAATGTTGCATGTGAACATTGCATATGCACTTAGGTTGGGGAGTAGCCTTTGTAAGAAACATTCTACTGGGCATTGGCGCACCCTATACGACAAACATTTCAGGTGTAGGATTCGTAACGATGGAGGACTCACATTTGGGGCCTCAACGATGAAGAAAAACCGGTTTGTGGCTTTTGAAAGCAAGTTTTTGTAAAACTTTCTTGAAATCCCATTTTAAGCATGTAATTGTGTAAATGAGCTTGTAATCATATGGAATTAATTGTAATAGAACTGGTAGGTATCAAGTCTTATGTGAAAAACAACACTTTACATGTTTGAGATGTTTGTGGAAATTTTTGGAATGAATTGGAAATGAAAAATAGGTGAAACAGACAATTCTAGGCAAAACCTTCTGGAAGGTTTGGACAGACAAGAAAAATTGTCGAACAATGGGTGAAACCTTCTGGAAGATCAATCCTAACCTTCCAGAAGGTCTTCATACTCTTCACAGAATAAGGAATCCAGTGTGCAACTTCTTCCAGAAGGTTGGCACATCTTTCTCCAAGATAGGATTCCAGTAAGCAAAATCTTCCAAAAGGTTTATAAAGACCTATCGGAAGGTCGATAAAAAATCTCAGAAGGAACATTTTCAGTAAGTAAAAAACCTTTCGGAAGCTCGAGCAAAACCTTCTAGAAAGTTTTTCAAAAATCTGAAAATTTAAGAATGCATTACCATGCTTTTGGGCTATGTGTTCTTTGGTTCCAATAACACAAATGGACCATAAATGAGATACATTGGGATGTATTGAACCTTGATGGAATTAAATGATTAAAGGAACACGGGTTACACGCGTGAGTTATAATCCCGGACAAAGGGATATTATTGACGTGATGCCGGAGTGGCTAACAATCACGGGTATTTCTGCGGGTTGACGGGTGGTCAACGGTTATTAAAAGACTCCCGGATTTTGGGGCGTCATAGGATGTCTTCTGTATTATGTCAACATTTTCACTCAATCAGACGATNCAGAGACATCGCATTTTGTGGGTGTGGGTGTATGGTTGGCATCAAACACCACGTAGGTGGATGATGGGTGGGCTTAGGAAAGTTGGATTGAATATTCGGTTGAGTCGCATGATTGCATGAAAAATAATTGGGTTGAGGTTAGCAAAAAGGGCTAGACTATCCCTTGTGTGAGAGGCCCGGTGTTCGGATACGCACTTTCGTTGGTATAAGAGGCCATAAAGTGTGTCGGTGTACGTGGAACCATTGGTGAAAGTTCATGAATTTCGTGTCGGTTGGGTGACCGTTGGTGTAAGTCCATAAATACCTACCCCAAGAAAGACCCGGAGATTTTAAATAGTCATTGGGTGTGTAACACAAATGGTGGGGGCTTGGAAAGCTCAGTTTTGATACTCACTGCATAGCATGGGGTGAAGGTAAACGACCGGAGCTAGAAAAGCTCGATTTTATACACATTGGCATTGCATGTGTTGTGGAGTCGGGAAGGGCTCCAATAAATTGCATGAATGGTATCATTTCATTTTGTGGCATGACATGTTAGATTCCAACTTTGATTGCTTAAATCTTGGTTGGAATGATTATTGTTGGAAAATGTTGCATGTGAACATTGCATATGCACTTAGGTTGGGGAGTAGCCTTTGTAAGAAACATTCTACTGGGCATTGGCGCACCCTATACGACAAACATTTCAGGTGTAGGATTCGTAACGATGGAGGACTCACATTCGGGGCCTCAACGATGAAGAAAAACCGGTTTGTGGCTTTTGAAAGCAAGTTTTTGTAAAACTTTCTTGAAATCCCATTTTAAGCATGTAATTGTGTAAATGAGCTTGTAATCATATGGAATTAATTGTAATAGAACTGGTAGGTATCAAGTCTTATGTGAAAAACAACACTTTACATGTTTGAGATGTTTGTGGAAATTTTTGGAATGAATTGGAAATGAAAAATAGGTGAAACAGACAATTCTAGGCAAAACCTTCTGGAAGGTTTGGACAGACAAGAAAAATTGTCGAACAATGGGTGAAACCTTCTGGAAGATCAATCCTAACCTTCCAGAAGGTCTTCATACTCTTCACAGAATAAGGAATCCAGTGTGCAACTTCTTCCAGAAGGTTGGCACATCTTTCTCCAAGATAGGATTCCAGTAAGCAAAATCTTCCAAAAGGTTTATAAAGACCTATCGGAAGGTCGATAAAAAATCTCAGAAGGAACATTTTCAGTAAGTAAAAAACCTTTCGGAAGCTCGAGCAAAACCTTCTAGAAAGTTTTTCAAAAATCTGAAAATTTAAGAATGCATTACCATGCTTTTGGGCTATGTGTTCTTTGGTTCCAATAACACAAATGGACCATAAATGAGATACATTGGGATGTATTGAACCTTGATGGAATTAAATGATTAAAGGAACACGGGTTACACGTGTGAGTTATAATCCCGGACAAAGGGATATTATTGACGTGATGCCGGAGTGGCTAACAATCACGGGTATTTCTGCGGGTTGACGGGTGGTCAACGGTTATTAAAAGACTCCCGGATTTTGGGGCGTCATAGGATGTCTTCTGTATTATGTCAACATTTTCACTCAATCAGACGATTGGATCAAAAGTTATGATGATTCTACGAAAACTGGTCCAGAACAGAAGTGTACCGGTACGCTGAGGCTACTAGAGTTCAGGGTACTGATATGCATACTGGTACGGTCTGTTGAAATAGCCCAGAATGTCTATTTTTCATGCTCCATTTGCTTGGGGATCCCACCATTGATTCTCCCACTTGCCGCCTGACTTCCCTTACACATTTACATGCCTCCTACACCCTTATTGAAGACTTTGAAGGCCATTGCATTTATGAGGATGAGAGAGGAAGGGGCAGCCAGGAGAGTTGCAGACTAATGTCTTCCTAGCCTGTCAAAAGCCATCAAACTCACCTCCCATTGATGGGAGACCTGCACACACCTAGGGGGACCCTCCATGGAAGAAAATGCAAGGCTCTTCACCATATATTCAGCATTCAACAAAGATTTTGGTGTGGCTACCTAAGCTTAGAAAATCCAATGAAGAAGATGATGAATAGTGTAAAATTTATATTTTTGTATTTTCTTTTCCATTTCAGTTGTAGTAAGCTTTCAATTTCTTGTAATCCTTAACTCTTGCACTTTAATCTCATTCATTTCAAGTTTATTGCAAGTTTAGTTACATGATCTTGAATCTACCATTGTTATATTAAGTTTTTCTTCATTTCAACTTTTAAAATGGGTATTGAATATTTTTTTTTATAGTTTAAGATTTCCAGCATTAAGTTAAGTTTCGTGCTTTATTTCCTCATTATGTCTCTTTACATTATGCATGTCTTTCCTTTATTTATGAATAGCTAGATTTTAAGTTGGTTAAAACAAGGGAGACCTCTTCTTGGGCATGCCATTCCAACTCATGTTCTTTCCTCCTCTCGGTTTACGATGGTTCATTTTGACTGGGTTAGGGTGAGGATATGGTTGTGAGTTCTTGATACACCGTAGGTCTGGTCACGGTGTATGCTTGAATCCTCACCCCCATTTTAGTCCCGAGCTTGCCACAAATCAATTGTTCTTCTACGCACCATTGGAGGAAGGTTTCAAGTTGATTTGGTATTCCCATTGGAATGAACTCTTAGGATTAGCCAACACTTGTTTTCTTGCATTTTCATTAAGAACAAAACTGACCAAAACCAACTGCAAGATTTTACACTTTCCTTTTTCACAAAATCACCTTCACCACACTTCAACTTTCCTTCCCTGAGGAGACGACCTTTTAATACTTTTCCAAGTAAAACAACGACACACAAAAGACTCCTTGCGCTTGGGGAGCACTTTTGTTCACATACACATTTCATTCCACACACATATTTTTGTCATTTACTNACTCCTTGCACTTGGGGAGCACTTTTGTTCACATACACATTTCATTCCACACACATATTTTTGTCATTTACTCCATTCCATCCACCATTTTGTTGCCCCATTTCTTTTGACACCATTCCAAGGGAGTGTGACACTCCCCTCCCCTTTTGCACACACATCATGTATACATTGAGGGAAGGTGTTAGGAGGTTAGGAATTTGCAACGAAACAAATCAAGCAACGCTTGACCTTGGCCTTCTTTGCTTAGGAGGCATGGGAGGTGAATAGACATTAGAACCATGAGGAGTGGGATTCTCATTTCTCCAACTAAAGTTCAAGTGATTACTCCAACCCAAATTATAAGTGTGTGAATTTGGGGGGAATGATTGCCTTATTTGGTTAAAGGCATTAACTTGCTCGTGGTACACTTCCTTAAGTGCCAGAATGTTAGGCCTTTCCAATATGGAATGCTCCATACTCTCACAAATCGAGTAAGACTCCTTGGTCTTTGAACATTGGACACCTCGTGTCTCCTATTGGCCTTAAGAATCTCCACTTTCCTAGACAACTTGGCAATTTTGGAAAGAGTCTTCTCGGTCTCTTAAATCATACATCCCTCCCCCATGTGGTTGATTACCACCTGACGACGACCTCGGTAAATCGGTGGGATCCGTAATATCCCAAGATTGTGCATTTTGGGCCAATGTACTAAAGTAGTCTAGGGCCACATCAGGGTCCTTGTTTAAGAACTCATCATTGCACATCATGTCAATGAATTGGCGATGGCCCAATGTAATCCCTTTGTAGAAGAAACTCACCAATTGCCATGATTCAAAACCATGATGTGCAATGGATTGTAGTAATTCCTTGCAACGATCCCGATAGTTGTAAAATTGCTCATTGGGCTTTTTTGAAAAAGTTTTGGATTTTCTTTTTAAGAGCGGTGGTTTTAGGAAACAANTCATACATCCCTCCCCCATGTGGTTGATTACCACCTGACGACGACCTCGGTAAATCGGTGGGATCCGTAATATCCCAAGATTGTGCATTTTGGGCCAATGTACTAAAGTAGTCTAGGGCCACATCAGGGTCCTTGTTTAAGAACTCATCATTGCACATCATGTCAATGAATTGGCGATGGCCCAATGTAATCCCTTTGTAGAAGAAACTCACCAATTGCCATGATTCAAAACCATGATGTGCAATGGATTGTAGTAATTCCTTGCAACGATCCCGATAGTTGAAAAATTGCTCATTGGGCTTTTTTGAAAAAGTTTTGGATTTGCTTTTTAAGAGCGGTGGTTTTAGGAAACAAAAAATTTATTTTCAAAAATTTGGAAAGCATTTGAGCCCAAGAAGTTATGGATTGAGACCGCAAGGAATTCAACCACGTCTTGGACTTGTCCGTAAGGGAAATGGGAAACAATTTCAAGTGAGCTATGTCTTCCATAACATGATTAGTGTTGAAGGTTGCAACTATATCATCGAATTCCTTAATATACAAATAAGGATTCTCCTTTTCAATTCCATGGAATGTAGGAAGTAGTTGCAACCAGAAGGCATGAGCTTGGACCAGTAAGAGAATGCATGAGGGAGTGGTGCTATGAGTCGATTGAAGGTAATCCCTCATTGACCTCGCTAGAGGCTCAATTTGGATTTTATTCCCTTCATTCCTAGGAGGGAAATGCATTCTTGGGATTGGAGCTCTAGGTTCTTGCACTCCACCTCCCCTTGGGACATTCACATTGGCACCTAACTCCTCAAAGTTGTCACCGGCATCCTTGGGTAGGTCTTGGTCAATATTCATGTTGGGACCTAAGGGTTGTCTAACCAATCTATTGTGGTCGTCTTGTCCCCACATAAAAAANGGTAGGTCTTGGTCAATATTCATGTTGGGGCCTAAGGGTTGTCTAACCAATCTATTGTGGTCGTCTTGTCCCCACATAAAAGACACTATCTATAATTGCAAATACAAGTAAACAAAAGTATATACAAGGAGCAATATAGTACATCAGCCCGTAATGAAAATCACGGGACTTACCTCCGTTGGCCGAAATTCAACGCTTTACTTTCCCCGCCAATGGCACCAAAAATGTTTGATACTTTATTTCATCATTCCTAATCTCTCCACATCATCCTCAAATATGTATATGGCTTATGTGTGTAGGGGATTGTCAATCTCCCTCGGAATGATGTGAGAAATGGGAAAACGGGTGTGTGGAATGAAATATGTGTGTGTGAACAGAAGTGTTCTCCAAGCGTAGAGAGACTTTCTAGTGTCATGTTTTACTTCAAATTTGTATTCCAAGGTCATCTTTTCAGGGAAGGAAGAGAATTATGTTGAGGGCAATTTTGGTGAAAAAGGAAAAGTGAAAATCTTTGACTTTGAGTTTTTGGGGGAAATGTGTTCTTGATGAACATGAAATGGAAACAAGTATTGACTAATCTGAAAAGGTCATTCCAATGGGAATACCAAATCAACTCAAGACTTTCCTCCAATGGTGCCTTGATGTTCAATTGATTCGTAGGAAGTGAGGGACTAAAATAGAGGTGAGGATTCAAGCATACTCCATGACAAGTCTACGGTGTATCAAAAACTCACAACCATATCCACACTCAACCTAGTCAAACCAAATCATCGTACACTACGAGGGGGAATGAAAACGGGTTGATTTAGCATACCAAAGAGTAATTCTCCCTTGGATTAGCCAACTAAAAGTTTAGCTACTCATATTTAAAGCAAGGACATAAATGTAATGAAGAGACATTGTAAAGAAATGAAGATTGAGACTTATATTAATGAAAGAAAACTTAACTATGAATAAAAAAATTCAATACTCATTTCAAATATGGGATAAGATCATTTCTAGATAAGCATGGAAACAAATTTTTAAATAAGGCTCAATCATGACACTATGGATAATTTTTTCCAAGAAAAGGGCTACGGCGCAAAGTTTTCAAAGATGGCATAAGATCATTTCTATATAAGCATAGGGAGGCATATTGACATTTCAAGACAAAATCAATCAACTATCTACATGCAATCTAACCAAAGCAAGCATAATGAGATTATTGAACAAATTTTGAATTTGAAAAATTGTTTCCTTGAGTAAATGTAAGTTCCCTCCAACAACGATTGACACTAAAGCTCACACGGGTACTTATTTCATCTCCACTATGCATGTCAAGCTCTAAAATGTAAATCCAATCTGTAAATTGCCAAAATTTAAAAATTCATGATGCACTATAATTGAGTTCAAAAGAAAACACATGTGATACTTTGGCATAGGATAGACTTCTATGATGTGCTCATCTATTCAAAGTTCAAAGTAAAGATTTCACTATCATTAAACCCATAACACTTTGAATAGGGGAATTTGTTTCAACATTCATATATTTTTCACATATTTTGCAACTATTCTACAAAACAAATTAGGTCAAATATGTGAATGGTGAATTTCACCACAAAATGATATTATCTTCAAAAAATTTGGCGTATCATACAAATGGTGGATCTCACCCCCCCTCCCAACTTGAACAATGCATTGTCCTTAATGCAACAAAAATATATTGAATGCAATGATGGACTTAAAAATATAAGTAGGGTTAGAGAACACCTTGTAATGAGCTTTGACAAAAACACCAAAATCTGCACATTTGAAGAAAGAACACTATACACAGATGAAAGTAAGTAAACAAATTAACTAGAAAAGTAAATGATAAAAGAAAGTGAATGTACACTAAAAGCCACTTGAACAGTTATTTCTCAACAAGGTTCGGGTAAACAGGATCCACCAAATCTTCCTCCACCATTTGAACCTCAAAACCCTCAAAGAATGGTTTAAGTATTTGGATATTGACCTTGAATGTTTTGTCATCTTTGGGGTTTGTTATTTTCACAGCTCCATTAGGGTAGGCCACCTTGACAAGATAGGGGCTATCCCAATGTGATCGGAGTTTCCCTTGGACAATTGAGAGTCGAGAATTATACAAGAGCACTTTTTGTCCGGGCTCAAATGTCTTTCTCACAATGGATTTGTTATATAAAATCTGTCCTTTCTTTGGAAATTTTTGATCTCTCATATGCATCTCTACAGATTTCCTCCAATTCATTTAACTCCAACTTCCTATTTTCTCTGGCTATTATCAAATTGAAGTTCATGATTTTAATGGCCTAATATGCCTTGTGCTCTATCTCTATTGGCAAGTGAAAGCCTTACCATAGCATAGCCTATTGGGAGACATACCCAGAATGGTCTTGTAAACGGTGCGGTAAGCCCACAAGGCATTGGTCAACCTAAATGACCAATCTTTTCGATTTAGGTTCACCGTTTTCTCTAGTATGTTTTTGATCTCCCTATTGGCCAACTCGGTTTGGCCATTAATCTGTAGGTGATAAGCGGTGGACACCTTGTGTGTTACGCCATATTTATGCATTAAGGAAGAAAATGACCTATTATAAAAATGGGACCCACTGTCACTTATCATTGCACGAGGTTCCCCAAACCTTGAAAAATTGTTTACTTTTAAAAACTTGACCATAACTCGATGGTCATTGGTCTTGGTTGGGATGACCTCTACTCACTTGGTCAGATAGTCCTCTGCTAGTAGGATGTAGAGGTAGTCAAAGGACATAGGGAATGGACCCATGAAATCGATGCCCCAACAATTGAATATTTCAATGACTAGCACGGGGGAAAGGGGCAACATGTTCTTATGGGTCACACTTCTCAACCTTTGACACCTATCAGACTCTTTATAAAATGAAACATAGTCTTTAATTAAAGATTGCCAATAAAAGCTGGATTGCAAAACCTTAGCTTAAGTTTTCTTAGAGGAGAAGTAGCCACCGTATGCCTCAGAATAGCAGAAGGAAATAACATCCCCTTGTTCATTTTTAGGTACATATCTCCTCATAACTTGATCGGGGCAATACTTGAACAGGTACAGGTTGTTGAAGTAGAAGCACTTCACATCCGCCATGAATCTTCGTTTGTCCTCCAGGCTCCAATGCGGTGTTATTTGTTCTGTGGCAAGATAATTGCAAATGTCAGCATACCACAGACAAACATAATGAATATAAAATAAAAGATCATTAGGAAAAGAATTAGGGATAGGAATGTGCTCTTCGGTATCTTGGACAACAAGTCGTGATAAATGGTCCGCCACCATATTCTCAACTCTTTTCTTGTCTTCAATGATCAAGTTGAATTCTTGAAGGAGGAGGATCCACCTAATAGGTCTCAGTTTCATGTCCTGCTTAGTTAACAAATACTTCAAAGCTGAGTGATTAGTGTAGACTACAATAGAAGAACCAATGATGTAAGGCCTAAATTTGTCCAATGCAGACACTACGACTAGCAACTCTTATTCTATTGTAGTATAATTCATTTGTACTTCATTTAGAGTATTACTAGCATAGTATATTACATATGGCCTTTTGTCCTCCCTTTGACCTAGCATAGCGCCAACTGCATAATCACTCGTGTCGCACATGAGCTTAAATGGTAGTTGCTATTTGGGTAGTCACATGATTGGAGGTGAAGTAAGCATACTTTTGAGTTTTTTAAAAGAAACCTCACAATCATCCGNCTTTGACCTAGCATAGCGCCAACTGCATAATCACTCGTGTCGCACATGAGCTTAAATGGTAGTTGCTATTTGGGTGGTCACATGATTGGAGGTGAAGTAAGCATACTTTTGATTTTTTTAAAAGAAACCTCACAATCATCTGACCACACAAAGGGAACATCCTTTGCTAGCAAATTAGTCAATGGTCTTGCTAATGCACTAAAATCTTTTATGAATCTAAGATAAAAACTAGCATGGCTAAGAAACAACCTGATATACTTGACGACCTTTGGAGTGGGGAGGTTCGAAATTGCTTCCACCTTGGATTTGTCTACTTCAATCCCCTTTGTGAACACGATGTACCCAAGCACAATCCCTTGGGTCACCATGAAGTGACACTTCTACCAATTTAGCACCAAGTTCTTCTCTTCACATCTTTCTAGCACTCTCTCCAAAATTTTCAAGCAACCCTCGAATTAGTCCCCAAACATGAAAAAATCATCCATAAACACTTCCACAATTTTCTCCACCACATCGCTAAAAATTCCCATCATGTATCTCTAAAAAGTTCCCGGGGCATTGCACAACCCGAATGGCATTCGGCAATAGGCAAAGGTACCAAAAGGGCATGTGAAAGTGGTCTTTTCTTGGTCCTCGANTAAACACTTCCACAATTTTCTCCACCACATCGCTAAAAATTCCCATCATGTATCTCTAAAAAGTTCCCGGGGCATTGCACAACCCGAATGACATTCGGCAATAGGCAAAGGTACCAAAAGGGCATGTGAAAGTGGTCTTTTCTTGGTCCTCCAAAGCAATCTCTATTTAGTTGTAGCCGGAGTAGCCATCCAAGAAGTAATAAAAAAATATGTTTGGCTACTCTTTCCAACACTTGGTTAAGGAATGGCAAGGGGAAGTGATCTTTTCTTGTACATGAGTTGAGTTTTCAATAATTGATACAAACTCTCCAACCGGTGACCACCCTTATCAGAATCAACTCATTCTCCTCATTTGTTACCACAGTGACTCCCAATTTCTTTGGTACTACTTGAGTGGGACTAACCCATTTGTTGTTGGCAATTGAAAAGGTAATGCCCACNCCAACCGGTGACCACCCTTATCAGAATCAACTCATTCTCCTCATTTGTTACCACAGTGACTCCCAATTTCTTTGGTACTACTTGAGTGGGACTAACCCATTTACTGTTGGCAATTGAAAAGGTAATGCCCGCATCAAGTAGTTTGAGTACTTCATCTCTCACCACATCCTTCATGATGGGATTTAGCCTCCTTTGTGGTTGTCGAGACGGTTTGCAGTCTTCCTCTAAATAGATTCGGTGAGTTCAAATGAGGGGGCTAATCCCCTTAATATCAGCAATTGTCCCAATCGATTGCTCTCTTATGCNCTTCCTCTAAATAGATTCGGTGAGTTTAAATGAGGGGGCTAATCCCCTTAATATCAACAATTGTCCCAATCGATTGCTCTCTTATGCCTCCTCAACACTTGCACTAAATCATCTTCTTGCTTCAGCTCCAAAGAAGATCTTATCACCAATGGGAATGTCTTGTGATCCCCTAGAAATATGTACTTGAGTGTAGAAGGTATGACTTCAACTCCAAGAATGATGTTTGCACGGTTGATGGACAATTTTTCGTCTCTTGTGGTGGAAGTTTCTCAAATGTTGGGGCCCAATTTCCTACCCCTTGCATACTTTTCGGTTCCTTATCTTCAACAAACTCTTCCTCCTCCACCAAGGTGTCAATCCGATTGACCTTATGCTCTTCCTCATCATCATCCGATTGCTTACACAAGTTGAATACATTAAGATCCATGGTCAGGTTTCTAAAGGCAACCTTCATTAGTCCATTCCTGTAATTTATCACAGCATTAGATGCAGCAAGGAAAGGCCTACCTAGTATGACATGAATCTATGAACTGGGATTAGCAACCGGATGAGTATCAAGTACAATAAAGTCAACGGGAAATTTAAAATTATCTACTTGAACTAAAACATCCTCAACTACTCCCCTTGGTGTTCTAACACTTTGATCCTCCAATTGAAGAGTGATTGGGGTTGGATTCAACTCTTCAAGTAACAATTGTTGGTACATGCTTGATCGCGTTCACCCTAATCTCCAAACACACACCCCGTTGTGTGTATATGGCTTATGTGTGTAGGTGAGTGTCACTCTCCCTAGGGTTTGATGCTAGAAATGGAAAAAATGTGTTTGTGGATGAAAATGTGAGTGTGTGTGCAAAAGTGCTCTCCAAGCAAAGAGAGACTTTCGAGTGTCATGTTTTACTTGGAATGGGTATTCCAAGGTCATCTCCTCAGGGAAGGAAGGGTCAAGTGTTTTCGAAGGGTAATTTGAAAAGAAATAAAAAAAGTGTAAAATCTTGTAGTTATGTGTTTTGTTGAGTGTGTTTTGTTGAGTGGAGTTTTTGATAAAAATGCAATGAAAACAAGGTTAGCTAATTCAAAGAGGTTATTCCAATGGGAATGCCAAATCAACTCAAAACATTCTACCAATGAAGTTTCGGTGCTTGATTGATTCATAGAAAGTGAGGGACTAATGTGGAGGTGTAGGGCTCAAGCATACCCCGTGACAAGTCTACGGTGTATCAAGAGCTCATAACCACGTCCGCAATCAACCTAGTCAAACCAAACCACTTTACACTACGAGGAAGAATGGAGGAGAGTTGATTTTAGTATACCCAAGAGAAAATCTCCCTTGGATTAGCCAACTAAAAATCTAGCTACTCATAATAAAAGGAAAGTCTAACGCAAAGTAAAGAAACATGGAAGGGAAATGAAGCATGAAACTTATATTAATGAAGGGAAGAGTTAAACTACAAGTGAAACAACATTCATGGCCAAAATACAAACATTGAAAGCAAATACCCAAATGTAGAAATTGAAATGCTAAAAATAACTAGCTAAACTTGCATACAACTTAAATGAAAGAGTTTAAAGTGATGAGGGGAAATATTACAAGTAGTTTAAAGCTTAAAACATTGAAAATGGTAAAGAAATATGAAAACCCAACTTTCTCTCCCTAACTTCATCTTCTTCCTTGAGCTTCTCTCTCTAAAAATACTCCAAAGCTTAGGTAGCCTTTCCCTTAAAAAGTTTTTGTGAAGCCGATTAAATGGTGTAGGAATTAATGCATTTTCATCTATCAGCCACCCTATGGCCTGTGAGAGCAGGCTTCCTATCAATGGGAAGTGATTTGACACATGGATAGGCTAGGACAAGCTTAGCCTACAGCTCACCATGCCTCCCTCCTTCTCTCTCTTCTTTTTCCATCCTAAATCTTCCAAAGTCAGATTCTTGGTGTAGGGAGACATGCTTGTATGTAGAATATGCCAGGGGATGTGTGGGAGAAGCAGTGGTGGGTCCCCCAAGCAGGTAGAGTCTAAGTTGAAGGTTCTAGCATTTCTAGGTAAAACCTACCAATAGGTTGATGACAAAAAATACCGGTAGGTTTTTGTCCAGAAGGAAAAACCTATTGATAGGTTTTGGTTTCCTTCTTCCGGGAGGTCGTAAATGGGATGCTAGCTCAGGACTAGTTTTCATAAATTTTTCATAACTTTTGATCCGACCGTCCGATTGATCCAACAGAGGATCTTCAGATCTACAACTTTTATGCTTTGCACTATTTCAGATTCGAAGTGGATCATGGTCAAAAATGGTGAATACAGAGGTACTTATACCAAATGGTGTGGGTGCCGGTACCTATGTTACCAAGTACCGATACCTCCTTGATTTCTTTCACTTTTAAGTCTCCAAATCCTCATGTAATGTGTCCATATCTTCACCACTCATCCACACATGGTTGCAAGGTTCTGAAAGCCATCAATTACTCTATGATTACCTACAACATCAAAATTTCCACAATATTCTCAAATTTGACGAACTCCAAGTAATTAAATGCAAAATTAAGTTAAAATACATGTAATGAGGCCGTTAAATATACAATATTACCTGTGCATCACAACCCCCAACTTAAGCTTTGATAGTCCCTAGCAAACTAAATGCAAAAATTAGGCAAACAAAAAAAAACTTATTCTAATTCCGTTATTGCGTTTAGCATATGCAACAAGACTTTAAACCCCTAGGTGATCCCTAATGGACGAGTTTTGTCTTGTGAAGGTTTCCAGTGAAGGTACCTATAAACTTTGTTTTCCTCATATCCAACATTTGAAACATATGTATGTATCCTAACTAGCACGGGGATGTCAAAAATAGCTTGGTCCAGTGCACCCAAACTAATCACACATGAATCACATCATAGCCTTAAATGCTATTATAGTGTATCTACCTACACATTTCCTTTCAAAACTGAAGTGTGTGTGAAATGAATATGCAATTTAAGCATTTACTCAATGGAATCCACATTCACTTAGCTATCCAAATTCAGTTTTGATGCAAAACTCACCTTGGTTTCTCTAAAAAACGAATAACTCAATGATTATCCTAGCATGCTCTCTATGTGTATATGTGAGATAGAATCTTATGCACAAACAAAAATACTAACATATAATCCAAAAACAATGTGCATGCACACAAATGAAAAAACCTTGGCATAATCTTATGAAACGAATGTTAGGGCACTAGATAGCAAAATTAACTTTTCTTTTTCTTTAAAAGTGTGTCTTCCCCATGCTTTCTCTAGATCATTTAGGACTTTCAAGGGTTATAATGGATTCTTTGGGTGATATTGAGGCAAATGAAGTAAAGGAAAAAGGACAACAAAGAGGGTTATTCTGAGGCATGACCTTTATTGTCAACAATTTTCCCTTTTTGTAAAATTTTCAGATCATCACCTTCACCTCATTCTTTGTTTCTTTTATCTCATTTTCCTTAACATTTTCCTTTCCTTTTTCTCTTTCTTTTTCTTCTTCCACCCCTTTTCTCCTTTTCTTGGATNAATTTTCAGATCATCACCTTCACCTCATTCTTTGTTTCTTTTATCTCATTTTCCTTTCCTTTTTCTCTTTCTTTTTCTTCTTCCACCCCTTTTCTCCTTTTCTTGGATTTTTTTTTCCTTTCCATTCAACATTTTGAATTCTGCAATCATTTATCCCTCTTTAGGTTCACTCTCCACATTTTCTTCCCTTTTATGATCAATGCTTAACTTATTTCGTCAACCCTAATTTTTGACCATGATCCCGGTTGTGTGTATGTAGCTTATACGATTAGGTGAGAGTCACTCTCCTTCAGATATCATGCAAGAAATGGGGTGAACGTGCGTGCGGGTGAAAATGTGTGTGTGTGTGTGTGTATAAAAGTGCTCCCTAAGTGTAGAGAGACTTTTGATTGTTGTGTTTTACTTGGAATTGGTATTCCAAGGTCTTCTCCTCAGGGAAGGAAGATGAATTGTGTTAAAGGTGATTTTGTGAAAATAGAAAACTGCAAAATCTTTTGAATATGTGTTTTGGTGAGTTATGTTCTTGATGAAATGGAATGGAAACAAGTGTTGGCTAATTCGAAGAGGTTATTCCAATGGGAATGCCAAATCAACGCAAGACATTCTTCCAATGGTGCCTAGACGTTTGATTGATTCATAGGAAGTGAGGGACTAAAACGGAGGTGAGTATTCAAACATACCCTGTGACAAGTCTACGGTGTATCAAGATCTCACAACCACGTCCACACTCAACCTAGTCAAACCAAACCATCTTACACACTACGAGGAGGAATGAAAAAGAGTTGATTTAACATACCCAAGAGGAATTCTCCCTTGGATTAGACAACTTAAGGCTTAGCTACTCATATTTAATGCAAAACATACGTAGAGTAAGAGACATTGTGAAGTAATGAAGATTGGAACTTGAAATAATGCAATAAAAGTTAAACTATGAAGAAGTGCATTTAATACCTATTTTAAAAGCTTGAACTGAAAAACTTGAATATAACAATGATGGATTGAAAGATGTTTGACTAAACTTGCAACACACTTGAAATAAATGACATTAAGTGCAATAAATAAAGCTTACAAGAGTCTTATAGAAGATTACAAGTGAAATGGGTAGAAGAAATGCAAAAATCTAACTTCTCTCTCTAGAACTATGTCTTCCTCCTTGAGCTTCTCTTTCTACAATGCTCGACAATACACTACAATGCTGAAGTGTTTTTGCATTTTCATCCATGGAGGTCCCCTAGCATGTGTGATAGGCTTCCAATCCATAGGAGGTTGAGTTGATGGCTTGAGCAGGCTAGGACAAGCCTAGCCTGCAATTTCCCAGGCTTGCCTCTTCTCTCTCTTCCTCATAAATTCTTGGACCTCCAAAGTCCACCCTTAGGTGTGGGGAGGCATGTATGTGTGTAAGGGATGTTAGGGTACTATTGGAAGAATCATAGGTGGGACCCCCAAGTGACAGAACTTGAGTTGTAGGCTTCAGGTATTTTTCCGCAAAAACCTACCAGAAGGTTTCTGGCAGAACCAACTCTAGTAGANTTGACTAAACTTGCAACACACTTGAAATAAATGACATTAAGTGCAATAAATAAAGCTTACAAGAGTCTTATAGAAGATTACAAGTGAAATGGGTAGAAGAAATGCAAAAATCTAACTTCTCTCTCTAGAACTATGTCTTCCTCCTTGAGCTTCTCTTTCTACAATGCTCGACAATACACTACAATGCTGAAGTGTTTTTGCATTTTCATCCATGGAGGTCCCCTAGCATGTGTGATAGGCTTCCAATCCATAGGAGGTTGAGTTGATGGCTTGAGCAGGCTAGGACAAGCCTAGCCTGCAATTTCCCAGGCTTGCCTCTTCTCTCTCTTCCTCATAAATTCTTGGACCTCCAAAGTCCACCCTTAGGTGTGGGGAGGCATGTATGTGTGTAAGGGATGTTAGGGGACTATTGGAAGAATCATAGGTGGGACCCCCAAGTGACAGAACTTGAGTTGTAGGCTTTAGGTATTTTTCCGCAAAAACCTACCAGAAGGTTTCTGGCAGAACCAACTCTAGTAGACAAAACCTCCTGGTAGGTTTTTACTTGTTTTGCTCAAATCTTGGTCTTTTTAGCTTCCATGCCATCGTCAATCCTCCCCTTTATCTCCATTGACTTTAAGCAGTACGATGGGGGCTCAACTCATGCCATTTCCAACTATTTGCCTGCAAACATACAGAAACCTCATTAATTGTAGAAATAATGCAATTCCTCTCATATTTACCACAAAAGAAGTCTAAAAGGGTTGCAAATGTGTAAATGATGTGCTAATTGCACCCCCTAACTTGAGTTTTGCTAGTCCCTAGCAAACTTTTATTTTCAACCCCAAAGAATAAAACTACAACAATCCATTTGAACAAGTGTATCACCAAACATTCAAAATGCAAAACAAAATGACAGTGAAATTAAAGAAATAAACTTGGACATGATAGAACAAACAACTATGACATTTTTCATTAATTGCTTTCAAAAGTTTAGTACAAGAGGTTAGAGTTCAATATAGAATGGCCTAAAATCCTAAATACACTTGTACTGGGCTGAAAAAACTAACCCTACTGTGTACAATCTAAAACCAAAAGAAACAATACAACCCAGACATCCTACTCATAACCCTCATCCCTATCATCATTATCACCGTCATCATCATCCCCGACATCATCATCTCCACCATCATCATCCCCAGTCTCATACTCACTCCCCTCCTCCTTATCGTCATCAGAATCCCCCACCTCAACAACAATGGAAGCTGAGGGGGCAGGGGTGAAAGGTATAGTGGCTGGAGACAGAGATCCACTANTCAAAATGCAAAACAAAATGACAGTGAAATTAAAGAAATAAACTTGGACATGATAGAACAAACAACTATGACATTTTTCATTAATTGCTTTCAAAAGTTTAGTACATGAGGTTAGAGTTCAATATAGAATGGCCTAAAATCCTAAATACACTTGTACTGGGCTGAAAAAACTAACCCTACTGTGTACAATCTAAAACCAAAAGAAACAATACAACCCAGACATCCTACTCATAACCCTCATCCCTATCATCATTATCACTGTCATCATCATCCCCGACATCATCACCTCCACCATCATCATCCCCACTCTCATACTCACTCCCCTCCTCCTTATCGTCATCTGAATCCCCCACCTCAACAACAATGGAAGCTGAGGGGGCAGGGGTGAAAGGTATAGTGGCTGGAGACAGAGATCCACTAGGGATTAGCTCCCCAGGAAAAGTATGCTGGAAGATCCTAGTCATCACCATTGAAATCCCTTGAACCGTCTCCTCCAAAATTTCTAGGCGCTGAGACACTATGCACATAGGGGCAAAGTATATGGATCAGAAGCAGCCTACAGTAGATGGTCCTGCAGCTGATGACTCATTGTCGTCCTCTTGCTACTGCTCATCTTCCCAATGGCTCCAATCTTCGGGGGAGTCATCACGTCAGAGACGTATCCCTTGACTTTGTAGTGGTCACACATCTAGGTGACAAGGTTACCAAATAGGAGATTCGCTTTCGACTTCCTAGCCTGAGCAAATTCTTTCATAAACTCCCATATCAACAAGGCTACATCCATAGCCTTCTTGGTCATAACAACCAGTAAGAGGGCTAGTTTTTCCACGTTAGGCTCTTCTCGGCTCCCCTAGTAAGCAAGTTATAATATAATACTTTGTTCATCATCCCATAGGAGTGATTGAGGCCCCTAACTTGGATTGTCCCTCTAAATTGGGTCGGGTCCTCATACATCAACCTTGCATATCTTATGTACATATACATCCCTTTTACACTTGATTTTGTGCTATTAATGGAGTTTTGGTATGTTTACAGGTAAAAGGGTTTAAATGGTGCTTGTTAGGCCCTGTCAAAGTGCTTGAGATGATCGGAGATGAGATTGTGGCTTAACAATTACTTGAAAAGTGGAAGAACCAAGAAATCAGCAAAACAAGTAAAAGCCTATTGGTAGGTTTTGGCTATTGGACCTGCACCAACTGCAAACCTACCGATAGGTTTTGCTCATAGAAGTAAAACCTACTCGTAGGTCTCCATTGACCTACCGATAATTTTTACTGAAATGTGCTAGAATCTGTAACTCAAGCTCTATAACTTTGGGGGTCCCACCATTGGTCTCCCACTTGTCCCTGACACTCCTTACTCATAGACATCTCCTCCTCAACCCTAGCTTGGACTTTGGAGGCTTTGACATAAATGAGGAGAGAGAGAATGGGTGAAGCCTGGGAGTGCAGGCTAGGCCTGTGCTAGCCTGTCCACTCCATCTTTTCAACCCCCTATGGATGGGAGATCCATCACATAAACCCTAGAGGCTCCATGGATGTTTTTGGCAAGCTCAATTCACCATTATTGATATACATTGCAATATAGAGAGAGAAGCTCCAACGGAAGAAGATGAAGTTCTAGAGAGATAAGTTAATATTTTTGCATTTTCTTCTATACATTGACTTGTAATTTCTTGTAAGACTTGTTTAAGCTTTGTTTAATGTCTTTAATGTCATTTATTACAAGTTCATTTCAATTTTAGTCTTACATTTTGAATTTCACCATTAATGCATTCAAGTTCTTTATTTTCAAGCTTTAAAATAGGTGTTGCATATTTTTCTTCATAGTTTATGTTTTCTTGCATTAAACTAAGCCCCATTCTCAATTTCTTTACAATGTCTCTTCATTTCATCTGTCTCTTTGCTTTAGATATGAGTAGCTAAGTTTATAGTTGGCTAATTTAAGGGAGAACTCCTCTTGGATATACTATTTCAACTTCTTTTCTTTCCTCCTCATAGTGTATATTGATTCAGTCTAACTAGGATGAGTGTGGACGTGGTTGTGAGTTCTTGTTACATCGTAGACTTGTCTCGGGGTACGCTTGAATCCTCACCTCTATTTTGGTTTTGCGCTTCCTACAAATCAATCGAACATATCTAGGCACCATTAGAGGAAGGTCTTGAGTTGATTTGACATTCTCATTGGAATGACCCCTTTGGATTAGCCAACACTTGTTCCATTTCATTTTAAGCAAAAGCACAACACACTAAAACTCAAACTCAAAGATTTTTACACTTTTTTCTTTTTCACCAAAATCACCTTCAATACGATTCACCTCCTTCGCTGAGGAGACGACCTTGGAATATGATTCTAAGTAAAACACGACACTCAAAAGTCTCCTCGCGCTTGGGGAGCACTTTTGTTCGCACACACACGCATTTCATTCTACATATCCATTTCCCTATTTCATGTATCCAACCAGAGTGAGAGTGACACTCACCCACAGATATAATCCATACACACATTTGAGAGTGATGTGTGGAGATTAGGGAATACGAGGGAAAAAAATCAAGTATTTTTGGTTCGTTGTCGGGGAAGGCAAGCGTTGAATTGAGAAGGTAGTTTTTGGACAATGGGGGTAAGTCCCGTGATGTTCATCGTGGGCTGAGGTACGTTGCTCCTAGTATATACTTTTGTTTGTTTATATTTACATTGTAGATAGTGTGTTATATGTGAGGACGGGATGAACAAAACTAATTGGTTAGACAACCCTTAGGCCCCAACATGAACATTGACTAAGATCCACCCGAGGATGCGGGTGATAATTTTGAGAATGTAGGTGCCAATCTGAACATTTAGAGGGGTGGGGGAGTGCAAGGAGCTAGAATGCCTAAACCACGAATGCAATTCCCCCCTCCTATGAATGAAGGGAAAAACATCCAAATTGATCCTCCGGCGAGGTCAATGAGGGATTAGCTTCAACCTACAAGAAGCACTACACCCTTATGTATTCTTTTANGGTGACAAGGTTACCAAATAGGAGATTCGCTTTCGACTTCCTAGCCTGAGCAAATTCTTTCATAAACTCCCATATCAACAAGGCTACATCCATAGCCTTCTTGGTCATAACAACCAGTAAGAGGGCGAGTTTTTCCACGTTAGGCTCTTCTCGGCTCCCCTAGTAAGCAAGTTATAATATAATACTTTGTTCATCATCCCATAGGAGTGATTGAGGCCCCTAACTTGGATTGTCCCTCTAAATTGGGTCGGGTCCTCATACATCAACCTTGCATATCTTATGTACATATACATCCCTTTTACACTTGATTTTGTGCTATTAATGGAGTTTTGGTATGTTTACAGGTAAAAGGGTTTAAATGGTGCTTGTTAGGCCCTGTCAAAGTGCTTGAGATGATCGGAGATGAGATTGTGGCTTAACAATTACTTGAAAAGTGGAAGAACCAAGAAATCAGCAAAACAAGTAAAAGCCTATTGGTAGGTTTTGGCTATTGGACCTGCACCAACTGCAAACCTACCGATAGGTTTTGCTCACAGAAGTAAAACCTACTCGTAGGTTTCCATTGACCTACCGATAATTTTTATTGAAATGCGCTAGAATCTGTAACTCAAGCTCTATAACTTTGGGGGTCCCACCATTGGTCTCCCACTTGTCCCTGACACTCCTTACTCATAGACATCTCCTCCTCAACCCTAGCTTGGACTTTGGAGGCTTTGACATAAATGAGGAGAGAGAGAATGGGTGAAGCCTGGGAGTGCAGGCTAGGCCTGTGCTAGCCTGTCCACTCCATCTTTTCAACCCCCTATGGATGGGAGATCCATCACATAAACCCTAGAGGCTCCATGGATGTTTTTGGCAAGCTCAATTCACCATTATTGATATACATTGCAATATAGAGAGAGAAGCTCCAACGGAAGAAGATGAAGTTCTAGAGAGATAAGTTAATATTTTTGCATTTTCTTCTATACATTGACTTGTAATTTCTTGTAAGACTTGTTTAAGCTTTGTTTAATGTCTTTAATGTCATTTATTACAAGTTCATTTCAATTTTAGTCTTACATTTTGAATTTCACCATTAATGCATTCAAGTTCTTTATTTTCAAGCTTTAAAATAGGTGTTGCATATTTTTCTTCATAGTTTATGTTTTCTTGCATTAAACTAAGCCCCATTCTCAATTTCTTTACAATGTCTCTTCATTTCATCTATCTCTTTGCTTTAGATATGAGTAGCTAAGTTTATAGTTGGCTAATTTAAGGGAGAACTCCTCTTGGATATACTATTTCAACTTCTTTTCTTTCCTCCTCATAGTGTATATTGATTCAGTCTAACTAGGATGAGTGTGGACGTGGTTGTGAGTTCTTGTTACATCGTAGACTTGTCTCGGGGTACGCTTGAATCCTCACCTCTATTTTGGTTTTGCGCTTCCTACAAATCAATCGAACATATCTAGGCACCATTAGAGGAAGGTCTTGAGTTGATTTGACATTCTCATTGGAATGACCCTTTTGGATTAGCCAACACTTGTTCCATTTCATTTTAAGCAAAAGCACAACACACTAAAACTCAAACTCAAAGATTTTTACACTTTTTTCTTTTTCACCAAAATCACCTTCAATACGATTCACCTCCTTCGCTGAGGAGACGACCTTGGAATATGATTCTAAGTAAAACACGACACTCAAAAGTCTCCTCGCGCTTGGGGAGCACTTTTGTTCGCACACACACGCATTTCATTCTACATATCCATTTCCCTATTTCATGTATCCAACCAGAGTGAGAGTGACACTCACCCACAGATATAATCCATACACACATTTGAGAGTGATGTGTGGAGATTAGGGAATACGAGGGAAAAAAATCAAGTATTTTTGGTTCGTTGTCGGGGAAGGCAAGCGTTGAATTGAGAAGGTAGTTTTTGGACAATGGGGGTAAGTCCCGTGATGTTCATCGTGGGCTGAGGTACGTTGCTCCTAGTATATACTTTTGTTTGTTTATATTTACATTGTAGATAGTGTGTTATATGTGAGGACGGGATGAACAAAACTAATTGGTTAGACAACCCTTAGGCCCCAACATGAACATTGACTAAGATCCACCCGAGGATGCGGGTGATAATTTTGAGAATGTAGGTGCCAATCTGAACATTTAGAGGGGTGGGGGAGTGCAAGGAGCTAGAATGCCTAAACCACGAATGCAATTCCCCCCTCCTATGAATGAAGGGAAAAACATCCAAATTGATCCTCCGGCGAGGTCAATGAGGGATTAGCTTCAACCTACAAGAAGCACTACACCCTTATGTATTCTTTTAAAGTCCAAGCTCATGGCTTCCTAGTTAAGCCAGGGATGTTGCAACTACTTCCTATATTCCACGGAATTGAAATGGAGAACCCTTATTGGCACATAAAGGAGTTTGAGGAAATAGTTGCAATACTAATCATGGTATGAAAGACATAGTTAGAATGAAATTGTTCCCCTTTTCCCTGAAAGATAAGGCAAAACTGTGGCTTAATTCCTTGAAGCCTCGATCCATAACATCTTGGACTTAAATGCTTCCAAGNTTGAAAAGTGGAAGAACCAAGAAATCAGCAAAACAAGTAAAAGCCTATTGGTAGGTTTTGGCTATTGGACCTGCACCAACTGCAAACCTACCGATAGGTTTTGCTCATAGAAGTAAAACCTACTCGTAGGTCTCCATTGACCTACCGATAATTTTTACTGAAATGTGNAGTTTTTAAACAAATTTTTTTCGATGCCTAAAACCACCGCTCTCAAAAAGCAAATTCAAAACTTTTTGGAGAAATCCATTNAGTTTTTAAACAAATTTTTTTCGATGCCTAAAACCACCGCTCTCAAAAAGCAAATTGAAAACTTTTTGGAGAAATCCATTGAGCAATTCTACCAATGTTGGGATCGTTACAAGGAATTGCTACAATCCATTCCACACAGTAGCTTTGAATCATGGCAATTGGTGAGTTTTTTCTATAAAGGAATCACACCGGGCCATTAACAGTTCATTGATATGATGTGTAATGGAGAGTTTTTGAACAAAGACCCGGATGAGGCCTTAGAATACTTTGATACGTTAGCACAGAATGCCTAATCATGAGATGTTATAGATCCCACCGATGTACCAAGGTCTTATCCTCAAGGTAGTAATCAAGCATATGGGGGAGGGATATATGATTTAAGAGACCCAGAAGACTTGCTTTCCAAAATTGCCAAGTTTTCTAGCAAAGTAGAGAATCTTGATGTAAATAGGAGACACGAGGTGTCCAATGTGTCCAAGACCGAGGAGTCTTGCTCGATTTGTGAGAGTGTGGAGCATTCCATATCGAAGTTCCCCAACATTCCGGGGATTAAGGAAGTGTACCACAAGCAAGTTGGAGAAATGAGAAATGAGATTCCCAACTTTAGTNTGAGGAGAGAGAGAATGGGTGAAGCCTGGGAGTGCAGGCTAGGCCTGTGCTAGCCTGTCCACTCCATCTTTTCAACCCCCTATGGATGGGAGATCCATCACATAAACCCTAGAGGCTCCATGGATGTTTTTGGCAAGCTCAATTCACCATTATTGATATACATTGCAATATAGAGAGAGAAGCTCCAACGGAAGAAGATGAAGTTCTAGAGAGATAAGTTAATATTTTTGCATTTTCTTCTATACATTGACTTGTAATTTCTTGTAAGACTTGTTTAAGCTTTGTTTAATGTCTTTAATGTCATTTATTACAAGTTCATTTCAATTTTAGTCTTACATTTTGAATTTCACCATTAATGCATTCAAGTTCTTTATTTTCAAGCTTTAAAATAGGTGTTGCATATTTTTCTTCATAGTTTATGTTTTCTTGCATTAAACTAAGCCCCATTCTCAATTTCTTTACAATGTCTCTTCATTTCATCTATCTCTTTGCTTTAGATATGAGTAGCTAAGTTTATAGTTGGCTAATTTAAGGGAGAACTCCTCTTGGATATACTATTTCAACTTCTTTTCTTTCCTCCTCATAGTGTATATTGATTCAGTCTAACTAGGATGAGTGTGGACGTGGTTGTGAGTTCTTGTTACATCGTAGACTTGTCTCGGGGTACGCTTGAATCCTCACCTCTATTTTGGTTTTGCGCTTCCTACAAATCAATCGAACATATCTAGGCACCATTAGAGGAAGGTCTTGAGTTGATTTGACATTCTCATTGGAATGACCCTTTTGGATTAGCCAACACTTGTTCCATTTCATTTTAAGCAAAAGCACAACACACTAAAACTCAAACTCAAAGATTTTTACACTTTTTTCTTTTTCACCAAAATCACCTTCAATACGATTCACCTCCTTCGCTGAGGAGACGACCTTGGAATATGATTCTAAGTAAAACACGACACTCAAAAGTCTCCTCGCGCTTGGGGAGCACTTTTGTTCGCACACACACGCATTTCATTCTACATATCCATTTCCCTATTTCATGTATCCAACCAGAGTGAGAGTGACACTCACCCACAGATATAATCCATACACACATTTGAGAGTGATGTGTGGAGATTAGGGAATACGNGAAAGCTTATGTTCTTGCATTTTCTTCTCCATTTCTGTCGTAGTAAGCTTTAATACTCTTGTAATCTTCATTCCTTGCACTTTAATCTTAGCTATTTCAAGTTTATTCCAAGTTTAGTTACATGTTCTTCAATCCACCATTGTTGCTTTCAAGTTTTCTTCATTTCCTAGCTTTAAAATGGGTACTGAATATTTTCATTCATAGTTCANCACACGCATTTCATTCTACATATCCATTTCCCTATTTCATGTATCCAACCAGAGTGGGAGTGACACTCACCCACAGATATAATCCATACACACATTTGAGAGTGATGTGTGGAGATTAGGGAATATGNTCTTCATTTCCTAGCTTTAAAATGGGTACTGAATATTTTCATTCATAGTTCACGATTTCTTGCATTGAGTTAAGTTTTAATCTTCATTTCTTTTACATGTCTCTTTACATTATGCTTGTCCTTCCTTTAGTTATGAGTAGCTAGATTTTAAGCTGGCTGATCCAAGGGAGACCTCCTCTTGGGTATTCTATTTCAACTCTTTTTTTTCCTCCTCTCGGTGTACGATGGTTCAGTTTGACTGGGTTGAAGGTGGATGAGATGGTGAGCCTTTGATATCCCATAGGTCTAGNGTGGAGCATTCCATATCGAAGTTCCCCAACATTCCGGGGATTAAGGAAGTGTACCACAAGCAAGTTGGAGAAATGAGAAATGAGATTCCCAACTTTAGTTACAATTCAAGTTGGAGTAATCACCTGAACACTTACAATTCGGGTTGGAGTAATCACCCAAACTTTAGTTGGAGATATGAGAATCTCATTCCTCATGAGTCTAATGCTTATACACCTCCTGTACTAATGAGCACAAAATATTGCATATTTAATGACCTCATTCCATGCTTTCTAACTTAACTTTGCATTTAATTACTTAGAGTTAGTTAAAGTTATNATTTTTACACTTTTCCTTTTTGCACAAAATCACCTTCACATAATTCCCTTCCTTCCTTGAGGAGACGACCTCGAAATACTTTTTCAAGTAAAACACGACACTCAAAAGACTCTCTACGCTTGGGGAGCACTTTTGTACACACATGCGCGTATTTTGTACATTTCATTTTATTCTTTCCACCATTATTCTGTTGCCCCATTGCTTGCATTGAACCNGCTCGATTTGTGAGAGTGTGGAGCATTCCATATCGAAGTTCCCCAACATTCCGGGGATTAAGGAAGTGTACCACAAGCAAGTTGGAGAAATGAGAAATGAGATTCCCAACTTTAGTTACAATTCAAGTTGGAGTAATCACCTGAACACTTACAATTCGGGTTGGAGTAATCACCCAAACTTTAGTTGGAGATATGAGAATCTCATTCCTCATGAGTCTAATGCTTATACACCTCCTGTACTAATGAGCACAAAATATTGCATATTTAATGACCTCATTCCATGCTTTCTAACTTAACTTTGCATTTAATTACTTAGAGTTAGTTAAAGTTATGAATAATGTGGAAATTTTGATGTTGTAGGTAATTATAGCGTAAATGATGGATTTTAGAGCCCTGCAACTAAGTGTGAATGTGTGGTGAAGAGATGGACACATTAAATGAGGATTGGAAGGCTTGGAAGGTGAATAAACCAATAAAAATGGATTTTGGATGAAAACCTTCCAGAAGGTTTGGCCATACACCTTTCGGAAGGTTTTGCCCACTAGTTTCCCAAGGTTCTAACACAGTATTGCTATTTTTCCTATTTTTGACCATGATCTACTTCGCATCTGAAATAGTTCAAAACATAAAAGTTATAGATATGGATGTCTTCTGTATTGTATCCAAAGTTCAGCTACATCCAAAGGTTGGATCAAAATTTATGGAAATTTTACTAAAGGTGGTCCTAAGCTGTCACCTTCCGGAAGACCTTCCAGAAGGTTTACAAAAACCTTCCAAAAGGTGTTGCGTAGAATGCCCAGAACGCCTACAACTCATGCTCCACTGGCTTGGGGGTCCCACCATTGATTCTCCCACTTGTCCCCTGACATCCCTTACACATCTACATGACTCCCAACACCCTTGCTTGGACTTTGGAGGCATTGGCATTAATGAGGATGGGAGAGAAGGGGGCTGCTAGAGGAGTTGCAGGCTAGTCTTCTCCTACCCTGCCAAGCCAATCAACTCACCTCCCATTGATGGGAGGCCTACACACAAGCTATGGGGAGCCTCATGGATGAAATTTGCATCCTCTCTCACCATATATTCAGCATTCCACAACATTTTAAAGGGTGGCTACCTAAGCTTAGGAGTAGTCTTAGCTCAATGAAGAAGATGATGAATAGTAGAAATAGAAAGCTTATGTTCTTGCATTTTCTTCTCCATTTCTGTCGTAGTAAGCTTTAATACTCTTGTAATCTTCATTCCTTGCACTTTAATCTTAGCTATTTCAAGTTTATTCCAAGTTTAGTTACATGTTCTTCAATCCACCATTGTTGCTTTCAAGTTTTCTTCATTTCCTAGCTTTAAAATGGGTACTGAATATTTTCATTCATAGTTCACGATTTCTTGCATTGAGTTAAGTTTTAATCTTCATTTCTTTTACATGTCTCTTTACATTATGCTTGTCCTTCCTTTAGTTATGAGTAGCTAGATTTTAAGCTGGCTGATCCAAGGGAGACCTCCTCTTGGGTATTCTATTTCAACTCTTTTTTTTCCTCCTCTCGGTGTACGATGGTTCAGTTTGACTGGGTTGAAGGTGGATGAGATGGTGAGCCTTTGATATCCCATAGGTCTAGTCACAGTTTATGCTTAGATACTCATTCCATCTCGTCCCTAGCTTCCCACGAATCAATCGTTCATCTATGCACCATTGGAGGAAGGTTTCGAGTTGAGTTGGGATTCCCATTGGAATGACCTCTTTGGATTAGCCAACACTTGTTTTCCTTTCATTTTCACCAAAAAAAAAATCACAAAAACTCAAACTCAAACTCAAAGATTTTTACACTTTTCCTTTTTGCACAAAATCACCTTCACATAATTCCCTTTCTTCCTTGAGGAGACGACCTCGAAATACTTTTTCAAGTAAAACACGACACTCAAAAGACTCTCTACGCTTGTGGAGCACTTTTGTACACACACGCGCATATTTTGTACATTTCATTTTATTCTTTTCACCATTATTCTGTTGCCCCATTACTTGCATTGAAGCNCTTTTGTACACACATGCGCGTATTTTGTACATTTCATTTTATTCTTTCCACCATTATTCTGTTGCCCCATTGCTTGCATTGAACCTGAGTGAGAGTGACACTCACCCACTTACATATGCCATATACACATTTGAGGGTTCATGTTAGGACATTAGGGAATACAACAAAAAACACCAAGCATGTACCTTCGAAACAAAGTCAATACCAAGGTCAAGGGCAAGCATTTAACTCTCAATACCCCCGGTCCAATCCACAAGGGTATTCACTGAATCCACCCCCATAAAATTTCTCGCAAAGTCCATCTCCACAAAAGTTTTCTCAAGGACCATTCAATCCTCCCACCTACCAACCTCCCCATAAGAGGAACTTGGAGGATGTGGTTTACAATTTCATCCAAAGCCAAACCACCTTTAACAACAATATTTTGGCTTAACTCACAAAATTGACCAATGCCATAGGGATATCACAACAAGAGAAGGGGAAATTCTCCACTCTACCTCAAGAGAACCATAAAGGCCAACATGTCATTGAGTTGTTCGAGCCCACCAACGAGAGTTGTGAGCAACTCAAGGTGATCACCACCCTTTAGTGTGGCAAACAAATTGATAAGACCATTGTGCCAAAGGTCTCATCCAAGGGTACATTGCCAATAGAAAAAGAGACCAAGGGTCACACCGAGGAGGGTGAGAAGAAAAAAATAGATGTGAGTGAAAAAGAAAAAAATGTTGAGGAAAGTGTACATGCATCCCACGTTCCTGTCCCTCTCCCTAATCGTTTGAAGTCACCCATCAAGATGGCTAACTATTCTGATATAATTGAGATGTTCAAGCAGGTGAAAATCAACATTCCTCTCCTCGACGTGATAAAAAAAATTCCATCTTGTGCAAAGATATTGAAGGACTTGTGCACTGTGAAGAGGAAGATCAATGTCCACAAGAAGGCATTCCTCACCGAGCAAGTGAGTTCAATCTTGAGGACGAACACCCCACCAAAGTTTAAAGACCCCGGTTGCCCTACCATTGACATCACAATAGGGAATTGCCAGGTGGAGCAAGCACTTCTTGATTTGGGGGCTAGTGTCAACCTCCTACCTTACTCGATGTACAACCAACTCCAACTTGAAGAGTTAAATCCAACTGCAATCACTCTTCTGTTGGAAGATCAGAGCATCTGAATACCGAAGGGAATGGTTGAAGATGTTTTGGTTCAAGTGGATAACTTTTATTTTCCTGTAGATTTTATTGTGCTTGAGACTCACCCTATTACTAATCCTTGCTCCAAAATCCCTGTTATATTAGGAAGACCATTCCTTGCTACCTCTAATGTTGTTATTAATTGCAGGAATGGTCTCATGAAGCTTACTTTTGGGAGCATGAATATGGATTTCAATGTGTTCAATTTGAGCAAACAACCAAGNTGTAGATTTTATTGTGCTTGAGACTCACCCTATTACTAATCCTTGCTCCAAAATCCCTGTTATATTAGGAAGACCATTCCTTGCTACCTCTAATGTTGTTATTAATTGCAAGAATGGTCTCATGAAGCTTACTTTTGGGAGCATGAATATGGATTTCAATGTGTTCAATTTGAGCAAACAACCAGGGGATGGTGAGGAAATGCAAGAATTCAATAGGATTGACACCTTGGTAGAGAAGCACTTGGAGTTGCTTGGCATGTTAAAAGTGGAAAAGGAAGAGGTTGATGAGCAAGAGGAGCCAGAGAGCTTGAAAGGGGTAGAAAAATGGATCCCTACATTTGAGAAACTTCCACAACAAGACAAGAAGATTTTCCATTGAATGAGCANGAGGAAATGCAAGAATTCAATAGGATTGACACCTTGGTAGAGAAGCACTTGGAGTTGCTTGGCATGTTAAAAGTGGAAAAGGAAGAGGTTGATGAGCAAGAGGAGCTAGAGAGCTTGAAAGGGGTAGAAAAATGGATCCCTACATTTGAGAAACTTCCACAACAAGACAAGAAGATTTTCCATCGAATGAGCAAAACCCGTCTTTGAGTTGAAGCCATTACCATCCCATCTTAAGTATGCACATCTTGGGGATGACAAGACCTTTCTGGTGGTGATTAGCTCAACTTTGGAGGAGAA
Source organism: Ilex paraguariensis (assembly GCA_963454935.2). NCBI lineage: Eukaryota > Viridiplantae > Streptophyta > Magnoliopsida > Aquifoliales > Aquifoliaceae > Ilex > Ilex paraguariensis. The sequence continues at coordinate 395,665 of CAUOFW020004103.1, forward strand.
GCAAGAAGATGATCTATTGGAAGTGTTGAAGAGGCATAAGGGAGAAATTGGGTGGACAACTGCTAACATCCAGGGGATAAGCCCCCTCATTTGCACACACTGCTACCTTGAAGATGATTCCAAGCCGTCCTAACAACCACAAAGAAGGTTAAATCCAATCATGAACGATATGGTGAGGGACAAGGTACTTAAAGTACTTGATGTGGGCATCATCTTCCCGATTGTCGACAGTAAATGGGTAGTCCCACTCAAGTGGTACCGAAGAAATTGGGGGTCATGGTGGTGGCAAATGAGGAGAATGGGNTTGGGTGGACAACTGCTAACATCCAGGGGATAAGCCCCCTCATTTGCACACACTGCATCTACCTTGAGGATGATTCCAAGCCATCCTAACAACCACAAAGAAGGTTAAATCCAATTATGAAGGATATGGTGAGGGACGAGGTACTTAAAGTACTTGATGTGGGCATCATCTTCCCGATTGTTGACAGTAAATGGGCAGTCCCACTCAAGTGGTACCGAAGAAATTGGGGGTCATGGTGGTGGCAAATGAGGAGAATGGGTTGATTCCGACTAGGGTGATCACCGGTTGGAGAGTATGTATTGATTATCGAAAGCTCAACTCTTGCACAAGAAAAGATCATTTCCTCGTGCCATTGCTTGACCAAGTACTGGAAAGGGTAGCCGACACTTGTTCTACTATTTTTGGATGGGTACTCTGTAAACTCCCACATTCGTATTATCAAATGTAGCAACGTAATTATGTTTTTGAAATACTAATTTATGTAATGGAGTATGCATGAACTAAGTAGATCGTAAGAGTAGAGATAAAAATGTTAATAGTGTAGAATCGGGTAAATATTTAGTTCAAACTTAGTTTTGACTTGTAAATATATGCAACCATTTGCAATAGAACTTATACCAACTATGTCTAAGTTTGGGATAGTNTAAGAGTAGAGATAAAAATGTTAATAGTGTAGAATCGGGTAAATATTTAGTTCAAACTTAGTTTTGACTTGTAAATATATGCAACCATTTGCAATAGAACTTATACCAACTATGTATAAGTTTGGGATAGTTTTGGAAGGGTTTGGAATGAGTTTGAAATGAAAAATAGAGGAAATAGGCAAATTTGGACAGGACCTACCGGTAGTACGTTGTCCAGTGGATCCGAACTACTAGTAGTCAACAGGTAGTAAATGTCTAGTAAATCCGAACTACCGATAGTCAACAGGTATTAAGTGGCTAGTGAATCTGAACTACCGGTAGTCAACAGGTAGTAAATGTCTAGTAGATCCGAACTATCGGTAGTCAACAGGTAGTAAGTGGCTAGTAGATTCGAACTACTGGTAGCTTAACAGGTATTAAGTTGCCAGTGGATCCGAACTATCGGTAGCTCGATACGAACTACCGGTAGATCGTTAAAAAAATCAGAATTTTTTGTTTTAAAACCCCATTTTCATTCCATTTGCTCCCATTCTTTCACACCACTCTCACCCCCATACCTCTTAGAACCCTAATAGAAAGACTTAGAGAGGAAGAGAGAACGGGAAAACAAGATTTTTAAGGGTGATTCAAGATCAAAATCTTCTTGTCCTTCACACCAAAGCCAAGGAGAAAGGTAGGGGGGTTTTCTTCCATTCTTGTCCATTGATGCTAGGGCTAATATATATGTATTCTTTGACTCTAAATCTTATATATATGCTATGAAACCATCTTTCATTGGTCTTTTTGCAATTATTAGCGTGTTTTAAACAAAGTTAGGGTTGAATACCCATGAAATCTCTTTATCTTGATATAAAACCCTAGTTTTCAAAAGAGAGGGACTTTCTTCTTGATTCTTCGTNTGCTATGAAACCATCTTTCATTGGTCTTTTTGCAATTATTAGCGTGTTTTAAACAATGTTAGGGTTGAATACCCATGAAATCTCTTTATCTTGATATAAAACCCTAGTTTTCAAAAGAGATGGACTTTCTTCTTGATTCTTCCTTTGTTCTTGACTTTGAAAATTTAGTGCTTTGTGTTGAGCACTAAAATGATATTGATGATGATCTCTTGCATTTTCTTCAAGTGTTCTATTGAAATACTACATGTGAAATTGGGAATTTATGGAATTGTTGGTTATTTGAGAAAATTGTTGGTATTGTATCTCTTGTGTGGTTGTTGGATAAACATGGGCTACTATTGACCAGGTATCTTGGAATATATAAACGCCTTCTTACTCTATGTGGGTTTGAACTTTTTTTACCACTCGTAGTGGGGTTAGTGCCTTGTGAGGACTAAACCATTATCGCTCATGAGGTATCATGGAAAAAGGGGTTAGTATACTACTCACTGGTTGGATACGTCACTGTCATGGTGTTGGCATACGCCCTTCCTAAAGGTTGGATATCTTTACGAGGATTTGTGTGGGTTGTACGTGGGCCATAATATTTTCGATGGTATTCATGCGAGGTCTTAATTCACACCAGAGATACGAATACAGTGGTGGGTTATTGTTCATTGTACCAGATATAGTTTCTACAAGAATTTTGGGAAGTATGGGATTCCACAAGAACTTGGGAGAAACGGTTTATGGTGGAATGGATTATTAGTCGTATATTGGTTTCACTTATGCATTACATTATTGCTATTGGTTAAACTTGAGATATGGTTAAAATGTCCCTGTTTTATTTCAAAATTCATATATGCTATTTGTGAAAGGTGACCGACCAGTTTTATATGCTTTTCTAAACCTTGTTCAAGTTTGGGAGGAATGTGGCTATAGAGCTTAGTGCTCACCCCCTACAAACTATATTTTTTAGATTGTGGTCTAGAGGAGGAGCTCGGAGTTGAGGAGCCGACACATTGGGAAACGCTACTAGACGGGCTCATGGATCCCGAGGTGGATGTCTAGAGTTATAATCTCCTAGGTGCTAGACTAGGAAATTTCTTTTGAGATTATGTAAAGACTAATCTTTTGATATTATGCTGTGAGTTAAAATGTGATTCTTTTGGGATGTAATTATCATAGTCAATCACATTCTTTTGGGATGTAATGGCCATGGTTGGCCCATTCTTTAGGGATAATATTGTAAATATTATATTTGATGAATGAAATTTCTTTAATTATGAAATTATTTAGTTGCTCTCATGATGTGAATGGTTTATAGATTGTAATTCCGTTCAAGGTGGGTTTTGGGGCATTACGTACTCTGGCTACAATCAAATGAAGATTGCATTGGAAGATCAAGAGAAGACCACCTTCACTTGCCCCTACGTTACTTTTGCCTTCCGTCGCATACCTTTCGGGCTATGTAATGCCCCTGGAACTTTTCAACGTTGCATGATGGGGATTTGTATTGATATGGTGGAGAAGATTGTGGACGTGTTTATGGATGACTTCTCGGTGTTTAGGGATTCATTTGATGGATGCTTGGAGAATTTGGAGAAAGTTCTTGAGAGATGTGAAGAGAAGAACTTAATCTTGAATTGGGAGAAGTGTCACTTCATGGTGACACAAGGAATTATTCTTGGGCATATCGTCTCAGTTAAAGGGATTGAAGTGGACAAATCAAAGGTTGAGGTTATTTCCAACCTCCTTACACCGAAGGTCATAAAGGATATCAGGTCATTTCTAGGCCATGCCGACTTTTATCATCGTTTTATTAAAGACTTTAGCACATTGGACCAACCTTTGACCAATTTACTATCTAAGGATGTCCAATTCAAGTGGTCAGATAATTGTGAGTCATCTTTTACAAAACTCAAAAGCATGCTTACTACACCTCCAATTATGCGACCACCCAAATGAGATTTACCTTTTGAGCTTATGTGCGACACAAGTGGTTATGCCGTCGGAGCAGTGCTCGGCCAAAGGGAGGATAAGAGACCATATATAATATGCTATGCTAGCAAAACACTTAATGAGACTCAAATGAATTATACCACCATAGAACAGGAGTTGCTAGCGGTAGTATTTGCATTGGATAAATTTTGGTTCTACATCATTGGTTCACCTATAGTAGTCTATACTGATCACTCTACTTTGACATATTTGTTGTCTAAGTAGGATGCCAAACTAAGACTCATCAAGTGGATCCTCGTACTCCAAGAGTTCAATTTGACAATCAAAGATAAGAAAGGAGTGAAGAATGTGCTGGCAGATCATATGTCTTGACTGGTGGTGGAAGAGGCCGATGAGCACATTCCTATCCATGATTTTTTCCCTGATGAGAAATTACTTTCGATTCATTCTGTTTGTCCCTGGTATGTTGACATATGTAATTATCTTGCAACAGGACAAATACCACCGCATTGGAGTCGAGAGGATTAAAGAAGATTTATGGCGAATGTGAAATACTTCTACTTCGACAACCTATACCTGTTTAACTACTACCTTAACCAAGTCATGTGGAGATGTGTATTAAAAAATGAGCAACAGGGTGTCCTTACATTTTGCCACTCGGAAGCATGCAATGGTCACTTCTCTTCCAAAAAGATGTCGGCGAAAATTCTAGAATTAGGTTTTTATTAGCCCTCCTTGATAAAAAAGACTATGTTTCATTTTGATAAGAATGTGATAGGTGCCAACGTTTGGGTAGTGTAACTCGAAGAAACATGATTCCCCTCTCCCCTATACTTGTTATAAAGATATTTGATTGTTGGGACATCGACTTCATGGGTCTCTTCCTTATGTCGTTTGGCTACTTATACATCCTACTGGCAGTGGACTACGTGTCAAAATGGGTGGAGGCTATCCTAACCAAAACCAATGACCATTGGGTCGTTGTCAATGTTATTAGAACTGGACCGGTCATCGAACCGACTAGGGGACTAGGTAAATAGTTCACTGGTTCAACCAATGGGTCAACTGGTCGAACCGGTCATATAATAAAAAAATAAAAAATATATATAATAATTATAGTACATCATAATTTAGCTAAAAAATATAAAATAGTCTAAAATGCATACACTTTGTCATAAAATTAATAAAATTTATCTTTGTAAAACCCCAAACCACAACCAAATTCTCTCTGTAGTTACACAACCAAATTGCTTGATAAAATTGAGATTGTAGGAGATTGTGAGGCTAAAATTCTCTCTATAGTTACACAACCAAATTGCTTGATATAGAAAATGGTATCTTCATTTTCCAAAGGAAATCAAGATGCTAAAATTTGTAAGAAACCCACATGATATATAGGAAGGAAGATAAGGGCTATAAGGCAATGAGTATTTACAGCTTAAGCCATTTATTGATACTAAAAAATATAAGCATTTAGTAGGAGTTACCATAATAATATTTTTTTAGTACCCAAAATTAAAATATTGAGGAGAGATTAAGAACCAGGAGATCATTGGCCTTGATATATGACCAAACATGCATGAAATAACCCAAACGAGAGGTCTATGACTGGCCCATGAACTCTTGAAGTGTTGAAGGAAGATGGACAAGGTCAATCAAGAGTCACCTTGCTTGAGTTCCTCGCTGGTAGCCTGGTCGCCGGTTGTAGTTACAGTCGTTAGTTGTTGCTCATTGGTCACCTAGGAGTGGAGTGGACGAGTGGCAACTTCTGCAATTTAGGGCAAATGGCCTAAATAAAAACAATTGTAATGTCTTCAAAAATCATCGATTCACAATTTTTAGCTGGTTTTCTTCCTTATGCAGTCCAATTAGGGAACTGAACTGGTTAAGGCCCCGGGTCACGGTTGAACCAGTCTGACCGGTCGGTCTGGTTCGGTCTAGTTTTGATAACATTGGTCATGATAAAGTTTCTCAAGGAGAACATTTTTTCGAGGTTTGGGATGCTTCGTGATATGATAAGCGACGATGGATCACATTTATGCAATAGACCATTTGCGTCTTTGATGCATAAATATGGCGTCACACATAAGGTGTCCACTACATACCACCCACAAACCAATGGCCAGCACGAGTTGGCCAATAGAGAGATCAAGAATATCCTAGAGAAAATGGTGAACCTGAATAGGAAAGATTGGTCATTTAGACTAACTGATGCCTTATAGGCTTACCACATTGCCTATAAGACTGTCTTAGGTATGTTTCCCTACCAGCTCGTCTATGGAAAGGCTTGCCATTTGCTAGTAGAAATGGAACACAAGGTCTATTGGACCATAAAGACTTTGAACTTCAATTTGAGAATGACCAGAGAACATAGGAAGCTTGAACTGGATGAGTTGGAAGAGATTCAAAGAGACGCATCTGAGAGCTCCAAAATTTCAAAAGAGCAGGCTAAGATCTTTCATGAAAAATTCATTGTGAGGAAATCATTTGAGCTTAACCAAAAAGTACTTTTATACAACTCTCGTCTCTCAATTTGTCAAGGGAAACTCCAATCCCGTTGGGATGACCCCTATTTTCTCAAGGTGGCCTACCCCAATGGAGCTGTAGAAGTCACAAACCCCGAGGATGGAAAGACATTCAATGTCAATGGCCAAAGACTTAAACCATTTTTTGAGGGTTTTGAAGGACAAGGAGTGGATGAGGATTTGATGGATCCGGTTTACCCAGACTTGTTGGTGGAGTAAGTGTTCTTATGCTTTTTAGCGTACAATCACTTTTAGTTACTTTAATTGTTCATGTTAATTACTTTATCCTTTCGTATAGTATTTTTTGTCAAAACTCAAGTACAAGGTGTTCTCTAACTTTACTCATCTTTTTACAGTCCTTCATTGCATAATATATCTTTTTTGTTGCATTGAGAACAATGCATTAATCAAGTTGGGGGGTGAGGTGCACCATTTGCATGATACACCAATGTTGGCGAAATTTTTTTTGTGGATAATACCAAATTTTGTGGTGAAAATTCACATTTCACATACCATATAGATTTTTGTTCACAATAATAAAAAATTATGTGAAAATTTGGAAATGTTTTGTGAAATATCTGATTGTTGACTTGTCTTCCATTATTAAGCGTACTTTGGGTTTGTTGATATATTGATCTTTGTTTGAACCTCGAGCACATGAGCACATTATAAAAATTCGTCCTATGTGTGAGTATCACATATGTATTTGCTTTTGAACTCAACTGTATGTGCTCCTTGAATGTGTAATTTTGGCAATTATGAATTGGATTCATATTTTAGGCTTGACATAAATAGTGGAGATGAGTAAGGACCCATGAGAGCTTTAGTGCCAATCATTTTTGGATGGAATTCACATTTACTCGAGGAACAATTTTTTTAAATTTCAAATTTGTTCTATAATATCATTATGCTTGTCTTGGCTAGGTGTATTTGAGTAGTAGACTGACTTTGTCTTGATATGTACAATGCCCCCCCATACCTATCTAAAAATGACCTTAGGCCATCTTTGTTTTACTTCGAGCCTTTGTCCTTTTTCTTGTGAAAATTTTATCCCTAGTGCCGTGATTGAGCCTTAATTTAAATTCCTTTCCATGGCACACATTTGACCAAGCCAGTGCAAAATGATAAAATTTGCCTCACCTTGGTTGTTTCTATTGCTAAGTATGAATGATCATAAAAGAGAAGGAGGTATGGTGTGGAAGCTCAAACAAAAGGGATGAATGAAAGTTGAAACTCAAAGAATTGAATTGAAAAAGAATGAAATCCAAGGAAAGGAGAAAAGGGGTGAAAAGAAGAAAATAATGAAAAATAAAAGGAAAATGTTAAGGAAAAGATTGAGAAAGAAAGAAAGAGTGTGGTGATGGTGTTAAACTGAAAAGCCCATGAAAAGGGAGATTTTTTTGAAACAATTGTTATTCACTCGGAACAACCCTTCCTTGTGTCCTCTGTCCTTTGTTCATTTACCTAGATATCACCCCAAGGCCTCATTACAACCTGTGAAAGTCCTAAATGATCTAGAGAAGAATGGGGGATGCATACTTTTATAGAAAAAGAGGAGTTAGTTTTGCTACCTATTGCCCTAGCATTCCTTTCATGAGATTATGTCAAGGTCGTTTCATTTTTGGATTACATGTGAGCATACTTTGTTTTGTGCACAAGATTCTATCTCACATGTACACATGGAATGCATGCTAGGATAACTATAGTGTGATTCATTGTGAAGAGAGACATTTGGTGAGTTTTGCATTGAAGCTAAATTTGACTAGGCAATTGAACGTGAATTCTCTTGTGTAAGTGCTCAAATTACTTGTCCAACTCACACACACACACGAGTTTGAAAATGAATGTGTAGGTGCATACTCTAGATTATTATTTGAGGTTATAGTGATGCTCATGTGTGCTTGATTCAGGCGTTTGATCAACGTGTTTCGTAGCCCTATGCTTAAAGTATAGGGGAATATTGCTCAAGATTTTGATATTTGAATGAATTGGAAATGCCCTTGTTATTTGCATATGTGTCTTAGAGTGTGGGTGTTCATTTTGGTAGTTAAATGTAGAAATCCATGCCTTGTTGTTGAAAACATCAAAATTTTAAATCATGTTGCAATTTCGGTAATGACTTGGGGCATGATGTTTGTAATTGTGGATTACAAGTGTAGCACATGTTGTTGGTGGAGTAGAGATCATATATAGGGTGTTACAATGGGTAGGTTTTGAAATGAAGTGGAGTAGAAGTGATTTGGATAAGCATGGGGTTATTTTAGCAAATAAGTAAAAACCTATCGGTAGGCCCTACTGATAGGTTTTGGCCATTGGTCCTACTTCTACCGCAAACCTACCAATAGGTTTTGCTCACTAGAGTCAAACCTACCGGTAGGTTTTGCCCAGAATGGCAAAATTAGGGATTTTAATCAAATTTTTTTAGGGAAACTATTCATTGTCTCCCTCAATAACAAACCCTAAGGCATTTCTCTCCCACTCAAAGCACTTCTAAGCTTAAGAATTTCTCACCTATTGTATTACTCTCTTAAACCTCACTCTTATAACTGTTAATTTAGTGGATTTTAGTGAAGATTGGAGAGGTTTATCACCTAAGCCCTAGTTTTGCCAAAAATTTCACAAGCCCTAATCTCCTTTGATCTTTTCAAAACCTCCTATATTCTTGCAATGGCTCATCAAGGGAAGACCCTCCGAGATGCTGTGGACCCGGTTGAGGGGTTTATTTTAGCTCTCTTGTCTCTATTCATGTTTTGGGCACTGTTGCTATGCATGGCCCACACTAAGCGCATCGGGCCAAGCTCTCCATAGCCTGAGGGTGCAAATGCCCATAAGAGGGGTGGTGAAGGGTGTAGTGGAGACCATCTTGAGCACCAGAAGAAGGAAAGGAATGATGCTAGGTACCAAAGCATCGAGGAGAAAAATGTTACTTGCGAGAGGTACATCGACCGAATTTCCCTAGGCCCAAACAATGAAGTTGTGAGGATAATCGAGATACGAAATGATGGACAAGCTTCTGCATTACAACCTGCTTCCAAGGGACGCCGAGATGACGCAAAACATTGAAAAGCTTGCCCTTTTGGATGCGGTGATGTCGGGGAAGGTTATAGATTTTGCACTTTTTATATGGGAGGTAATGAGGGAATTCGCCCATTTTGTAACTTAGTCACCCGCATGTGTGATCACTTCAAGGTGAAGGGGTATGCCTTTGACAAGATCACTCCATTTGAGACCGGGGCAATAGGGAAGGCTAGTAGCAGTAAGAGGAAGGCAATGAGCCGAGGTGAGTGTACTAGGGCAGTAAGACCAGAGTCATCTGGTGCTGGACCTTCCTCTGCGGAGCTTGTTTACCCTAGGCCATCTACTTCTGCCCTTGAGCGCACAGTGCCTTAACGCCTTGATGCATTGGAGGAGATAGTCTATGGGATCTCCGCTATGATAACTAGACCTTTTTAGCACACGTTCCCTAGTGAGCCGATCCCAGGTGAACCACCACCTCCAGCTGTTGGACCCTCCGCCTCTGCCCCCTCAGCTTCCACTATAGTTAAGGTGGGGGACTCAGAGGTGGAAGATGATGATGAAGAGGAGGAGGGCTCGGAAGAGGACTCTAGAGAGGAGGATGCTGGTGATGATGATGATGGAGATGATGCTGATGGAGGTGATGGTGAGGATGATGAGTAGGGGTGTTATTGTTGTTGTCCTTTTGGAGTAGGGTTGTATATAGCTTGGAGTGGAGTCATGGGCCTAGTAGAAGAGTCCTTAGGAATTTTAGGCCAATTTGTATCTATTTTGAACTCTATCTCCATGTACTCCAATTTTGAAAATAATTAATGAAATACCACAGTTGTTGTTCCATCATGCCCAAGTTCATTTCGTTAATTGCATTGTGATTTTTGTATTTTGAATGTTGGATGAATTCCTTGTGTAAATGGATTGTTGTAATATCATACTTGTTGGTTTGAAAATAAACTTTGCTAGGAGTTTTAATGTTTGAGCTATTAATGGAGTTTTGGAATGTTTACAGGTGAAGGGGTTTAAATGGTGCTTGTTAGGCCCTATCATGGTGGTTGAGATGATTGTAGACAAGATGGTGGCTTAACGATAGCTTGAAAGGTGGAGGAACAAAAAAATCAGCAAAACAAGTATAAAAATACCGAACTTGCACCTACCATAAACCTACCGATAGGTTTTGCTCATTGGAGTAAAATCTACTGGTAGGTTTCCATTGACTTACTGGTAGGTTTTACTGAAATGTGCTAGAATTTGCAACTCAAGCTCTACAGCTTTGGGGATCCCACCATTGGGTCTTTTTCTTGTCCCTGACACTCCTCACACACAAACATCCCCTCCTCAACCCTAGCTTGGACTTTGGAGGCTTTGACATAAATGAGGACAGAGAGAATGGGTGAAGCCTAGGAGTGCAGGCTAGGCTTGTGCTAGCTTGCCCACTTCATCTTTTCAGCCCCCCTATGGATGGGAGATCCATCACACAGACCATAGAGGCTCTATGGACGTTTTTGGCAAGCTCAATTCACCATTATTGATATACAATGCAATATAGAGAGAGAAGCTTCATGGGAAAAAGATGAAGTTCTAGACAGAAAAGTTAATATTTTTGCATTTTCTTTCATACATTGACTTGTAATTTCTTGTAAGACTTGTTTAAGCTTTGTTTAATGTCTTTAATGTCATTTATTACAAGTTCATTTATTACAAGTTCATTTCAGGTTTAGTTTTACATTTTGAATTTCACCATTAATGCATTCAAGTTCTTCATTTTCAAGCTTTAAAATCGGTGTTGCATATTTCTTTTCATAGTATATGTTTTCTTGCATTAAACTAAGCTCCAATCTCAATTTCTTTACAATGTCTCTTCATTTTATCTATGTCTTGGCTTTAGATACGAGTAGCTAAGTTTTTAGTTGTCTAATCCAAGGGAGAACTCCTCTTGGGTATGGTATTTCAACTCGTTTTATGTCCTTATTATAGTGTATGTTGATTCGGTTTGACTAGGTTGAGTGTGGACGTGGTTGTGAGTTTTTGATACACCATAGACTTGTCACGGGGTATGCTTGAATCCTCACCTCCATTTTGGTCCTGCGCTTCCTATGAATCAATCGAACATCTAGGCACCATTGGAGGAAGGTCTTGAGTTGATTTGACCTTCCCATTGGAATGACTCATTTGGATTAGCCAACACTTGTTCCGTTTAATTTTAAGCATAAACACAACTCACCAAAACTCAAATTCAAAGATTTTTACACTTTTTCATTTTTCACCAAACTCACCTTCAACACGATTCACCTCCTTCCTTGAGGAGACAACCTTGGAATACGATTTCCAAGTAAAACATGACACTCGAAAGACTCCCTGTGCTTGGGGAGCACTTTTGTTCACACACACACATGCATTTCATTCCACATATCAGTTTCCCTATTTTGTGCATTCAACCCGAGTGAGAATGACACTCACCCACATAGATAAGCCATACACACATTTAAGGGTGATGTGTGGAGATTAGGGAATACGAGGGAAAATAGTCAAACACATACTCTGGGATGGTCTTCACCCTAAGGATGTTATGTGGATACACCAGGACACTGGGGGGAGGCCTCTCATACTTCATCAAGGTAGCAATCAAGTCTGGGGTCACATCGAAGATTTTCCCCCTCACATTTGTTCTCATAATACATGCATCCTCGTCCCCCACCTCTAATTTTTGGTAAAACTCTCTACACAAAGCCAAGTTGAACCTGCTCACTGGCTTAAACCATATCCCTATCCCATGGCCCTCAATGATCCTTAGTACTTCATTTTTTGGGTCAAGGGAGATCCGATCCACATATCGCTCACAAGCCATATTTTTCTCTTTGATGTTTTGGTAGCGAGCATCGCTGTGAACCTTCTTCCTTCTCTCCCCCTATCACTGCTCAACCCCTCCCCACTCCTCTTGTGGGCACTAGCACCCGCGGGTTGTGGGGAACTTGGTCCTATGCGCTTAGTGCTGGCCATGGTGATCAACAGTGCCCCTATACCAAAAATGGTCAAAGCCTACATCAAAATCCATTCAATGGGCTCAAAGGTATTAGGGGAAGTCCTTCCTATGTGAGTCATGGCAAGAGAACTCTCAAAATTGGAGAAACCCTAAAAGTAATTGGAAAAATGGGGACAGAATTTGAAACCTAGGGTTTATGTAATTGTCCATTAATTTTGGCTAAATCCACTCAAAAACAAGTCTTAGACAAGAGAAATGTAGTAATCAATGGTTTGGGTAAGGTGTTTTGAATTTTGGGAGAGGCTAGAGGGAGAGGAGAGAGCTTGGGAGTTTGTAAGTATGGAAGACAATGAAAAGTCCCCTGAAAAATCTGAGTTAAAACCCTTGTTTTTAGCATTCTCGGCAAAACCTACCGATAGGTCGATGAAAACTTGCCAGTAGGGTTTGTGCACTAGAATGAAACCTACTGGAAGGTTTTGAACCAAAACTACCGGTAGGTTTTGCCTTTTTACACAAAACCCTTATGCTTCCCAATTTCACTTCCACTTCACTCTATTTCAATCCCTACACACATTCTAACACCATATTCATGACCTCCACCCTTCAAAAAACATGAGCTACATTTGTGAACCACAATTGAACAATCATGCCCCAAATCATTATCGCAATTGCAATATGATTTGAAATTTCAATGCTTTCAACACACAAGGCATGTATTTCTACATTTAACTACCAAAATGAATACCTAAAATGTAAAACACATATTCAACCAACAAGGGCATACCTAATTCCTACAAATATCAAAAGTTTGAGCAATATTCCCTTATCCTGCAAGCATAGGGCTACATAACACATCGTTCAAATACCCGAACCAAGCACATATGAGCATCACCATGACTTTAAATGCTAGTCCAAAGTATGCACTACACATTCATTTTCAAACCCGTGTGTGTGTGAAATGGTCATGTAATTTAAGCATTTACACAATGGAATTCATTCACTTTGGCTATCCAAATTAAGCTTCGATTCAAGCTCCCCAAGGGTGTCTCTCAACAATGAATCACACTATGGTTATCCTGGCTTGCACTCCATGTGCAAATGTGAGATAGAATCTTGTGCACAAAATAAAGCATGCTCACATATAATCCAAAAATGAAGGACAAGCATGAAAATGAAACAACATTGGCATAATCTCATGAAAGGAATGTTAGGGCATTAGCTAGCAAAATCAACTTATTTTTTTCTTTAAAGGTCTCCATCTCCCATGCTTCTCTAGATCATTTAGGACTTTCACGGGTTGTAATGAGGCCTTGAGGTGATATTGAGGTAAGCGAAACGAACAATAGAGTATAGCAAAGAGGGTTATTCCGAGTGAATGACTTTTATTTCAAAAACATCTTCCTTTTTATGGGATTTTTAGTCTAACACCATCACCATACTCTTTGTTTCTTTTCTTTCTTTTCCTTAACATTTTCATTTTCGTTTGTCATTCTTTTCTTTTTTTTCACCCCCTTTTCTCCTTTTCTTAGATTTTCATTCTTTTTCGTTCAACTCTTTGAAGTTAACTTCATTCATCCCTTTTGTTGAGTTTCCGCACCATAATTCCTTCTGTTTTATGACCACTCATATTTAGCTCTAGGAACAACCAAGGTGAGGTATATTTTTATCATTTGGCACTGGCTTAGTTAAATGTGTGGCATGTAAACGAATTTATAATTAAGGCTTAATCATGGAACTAGGGATAAAATTTTCACAAGAAAAAGGCTAAGGCTCAAAGCAACTAAGGATAGCCTAATATCATTTCTAGATAGGCATGGGGGAACATATTGCATTTCAAGACAAAGTCAATCAACTACCCAAATGCATCTAACCAAAACAAGGATAATGAGATTATTGAACCAATTTAGAATTTGAAAAATTTTTCCTTGAGTAAATGTATGTTCCCTCCAACAAGGGTTGACACTAAAGCTCTCATGGTTCCTTACTCATCTCCACTATTCATGTCAAGCACTAAAATGTGAACTCAATCCGTAAATTGTCAAAATTAAACATTCAAGGTGCACTTGAGTTCAAAAGCAAACACAAATTTGCTACTCAAGCATAGGATGAACTTCTATAATGTGCTCACGTGTTCAAGGTTCAATGCAAAGATCAACATATCAACAAACCCATAGCACTCTAAATAGGGAAATACAGATCAACATTCAGATATTTTTCACAAAAAATTACAAAATTTTCACATAATTTGCAAATATTGTAAACAAAAATCTGTAGGATATGTGAAAGGTGAATTACACCACAAAATTGGTATTATCAACAAAATTTTTTCACAAACATTGGTGTATCGTACAAATGGTGCAGCTCAACCCCCCCAACTTGATTCATGCATTGTCCTTAATGCAACAAAAAAGATATGATATGCAATGAAGGATTTGTAAAAAGATGAGTAGGGTTAGAGAACACCTCACATTTGAACTTTGACAAAAACACCAATATCTGCAACTAAGAAAGACAACAGTATACGCAAAGATAAAGTAAGTAAGCATAAATAGTTAAAGTAAGTAAAAACAACTTTACACTAAAGAACATAAGAAGAGTTAATCCTCCAACAAGTCCGGGTAGATGGGATCCACCAATTCTTCCTCCACCCCTTGACCTTCATAACCCTAAAAAAATGGCTTAAGTCTTTGGCCATTGACCTTGAATGTTTTACCATCCTCAGGGTTTGTGACTTCCACAACTCCATTGAGGTAGCCCACCTTGACAAGATAGGGTACGTGCCAACTGGATCGGAATTTTCCTTGAAAGATCGAGAGGCAATAATTGTACAAGAGCACTTTTTGTCCGGGTTCAAATGTCTTTCTTAAAATAGATTTGTCATGAAAAATATTAGCCCTTTCTTTTGAAATTTTTGAGCTCTCATACGCATCTCTTCGAATCACTTCTAATTCATTCATCTCAAGCTTCATATTCTCTCTGGCCAATCTTAAGTTGAAGTATAAGGTCTTGATGGCCCAATAAGCTTTGTGCTCCATTTCAACCAGCAAATGGCATGCCTTGCCATAGACTAGCCTATAGGGTGACATGCCTAGAATGATCTTGTAATTAGTGTGATAAGCCCATAGGACATCGATCAACCTAAATGACCAATCCTTCCTATTAGGGTTCACCGTTTTCTCTAGGATGTTCTTGATTTTCCTATTGGCCAACTTAGTTTGGCCACTAGTTTGTGGGTGATATGCGGTGGACACCTTGTGTGTCATGCCATATTTATGCATTAAAGATGCAAATGATATATTATAGAAATGAGAACCACTTTCGCTTATCATAGCATGAGAAATCCTAAATTCTCCTAGAGAAACTTGACCACGATACAGTGGTCATTGGTCTTGGTTGAGATAGCCTTTACCCACTTGGACACGTAGTCCACTGCTAGCAATATGTATAGGTAGCCAAAAGACATAGGAAAGGGACACATGAAGTCAATGCCCCAACAGTCAAATATCTCAATAACAAGTATAGGGGAGAGGGGCATCATGTTCCTTCGGGTCACACTACCCAATCTTTGGCATCTATCACATTCCTTACAAAATGAAACACAATCTTTGATTAAAGTGGACCAATAAAAACCTGATTATAAGACCATTATCGAAGTCATCTTTGAAGAGAAATGGCCACCACAAACCTCAAAATGGCAAAATGCAAGGAATTTTTGTTGTTCATTTTCTAGTACGCATCTCCTCGTGATTTGATCAGGGCAGTACTTGGATAGGTACAGGTTGTTGAAGTATAAGTACTTCACATCTGCCATAAATCTCTGTCTATCCTCCGAGCTCTAATGTGGTGGTATTTGTCCTATAGTAAGATAATTTCATATGTCAGAATACCAAGGACAAACAAAATGAATAGAAAGTAAATGCTCATCAAGAAAAAAGTCAGGGATAGGAATATGATCATCGGCAACTTGAACCAC
The DNA here is from genome assembly GCA_963454935.2 of Ilex paraguariensis. NCBI lineage: Eukaryota > Viridiplantae > Streptophyta > Magnoliopsida > Aquifoliales > Aquifoliaceae > Ilex > Ilex paraguariensis. Next base: position 411,943 of record CAUOFW020004103.1, read on the forward strand.
AAGTTGGGATAAATGGTCCGCCACCACGTTCTTCACTCCCTTTTGTCTTTGATCTTCAAGTTGAATTCTTGGAGTAGGATGATCCACCTAATGAGTCTCAGTTTTTTATTCTGCTTAGACAAAAGATACTTCAAAGCAAACTGATCAGTATAGATTACTACAAGTGAACCAATGATATAAGACCAAAATTTATCCAATGCAAATACTATGGTTCGTAACCCTTTCTCGGTGGTGGTGTAATTCATTTTTGCCTTGTTAAGAGTATTGCTAGCATAGTACATTACATAAGGTCTTTTACCTTCCATTTGACCAAGCACAATGCCGACTGCGTAATCACTCATGTCCTACATAAGCTCCAATGGTAACTCCCACTTGTGTGGTCACATAATCGGAGCTATAGTGAGCATGCATTTGAGTTTTTTTAAAAGATGCCTCACAATTATCCGACCACACAAATGGGACATGATTGGAAAACAATTTGGTTAAGGGTCAATCCAATGCACTAAAGTTCTTTATAAAATGATGATAAAAACTAGCATGGCCAAGAAATGACCTGATGTCTTTGACAACCTTAAGTGTGGGGAGGTTGGAAATTGTATCAACCTTGGATTTATCAACTTCGATCCCTTTTGCCGAAATGATGTCCCCGAGCACTATCCCTTGTGTCACCATAAAGTGGCACTTCTCCCAGTTGAGGACCAAGTTCTTCTTGCATCTCTCAAGTACTCTCTCTAAGTTTTCCAAACAACCACTGAAAGAATCTATGAACACTGAGAAGTCATCCATAAAAACTTCCACAACCTTTTCCACCATATAACTGAAAATTCCAATCACACATCTTTGAAAAGTCCTTGGGGCATTACACAACCCAAAAGGCATGCGTTTGTAGGCAAAGGTACTAAAGGGGCAAGTGAAAGTGGTCCTTTCTTGATCCTCCAATGCGATCTCAATTTGATTGTAGTCAGAGTATCCATCCAAGAAGTAATAGAACAAGTGTCCGGCTACTCTCTCCAACACTTGGTTGGGAATGACAATGGGAAGTGGTCTTTCCTTGTGCACAAGTTGAGCTTTTAGTAATCAATACACACTCCCCATCCAGTAACCAACCTTGATGGAATTCACTTGTTCTCCTCATTTGCCACACCTATAACTCCCAATTTCTTGGGTATAACTAACCCACTTACTATCGGCAATCGAAAATATGATGCCCATGTCAAGTAGCTTAAGTACCTTATCCCTCACCACGACTTTCATAATGGGGTTAAGTCTCCATTGTAGTTGTCGGTATGGTTCTGCATCTTCCTCTAAGTAAATCCTATGAGTGCAAATGAGGGGACTAATCCCCTTAATGTCAGCTATGGTCCACCCGAAGGCTCCTTTGTGTCTCCTCAATACACATAACAATTTTCCTCTTGGCTTGCCTCCAAAGTTGAGCTTATTACCACCGAAAAGGTTTCATGTTGAATGAATATTTGAGGTTGGATGGTAAAGGCTTCAACTCCAAGATAGGTTTTTGCACATTCAATGGAAAAATCTTCTTGTCTTCATGTGGAAGCTTCTCAAATGTAGGGGTCCATTTTTCTACCCCTTTTAAACTTCCCGACTCCTCTTGATCAATACTCTCCTCCTCCTCTAACTTCAACATGCTCAATAGTTTTGAGTGCTCCTCCACCAAGGTATCAATCCTATTGACTTCATGCACTTCCTCATCGTCCCTCCATTGTTTACACAAATTGAATACATTGAGGACCATAGTCATATTCCTAAAAGTAAGCTTCATCAGTCCATTCCTATAATTAATAATAGCATTAGAAGTAGAAAGGAACAATCTACCTAGGATGACAAAAATTTGTGAGCTAGGGTTAACAATCGGATGAGTTTCAAGTACAATAAAATAGACAAAAAAATAAAAATTATCCACTTGAACTAAGACATCCTCAACTACTCCCCTTTGGTGCTCTAATACTTCGGTCCACTAATTGATGAGTGATTGGAGTTGGCTTCAACTCTTCAAGTTGGAGTTGTTGATACACCGAGTAGAGTAGGAGGTTGACAGTTTCCCCCAAATCAAAAAGAGCTTGCTCTACCCAGTAATTCCCTATTGTGAAGGCAATGGTAGGGCATCCGGGGTCCTTGACAATAGGGAATTACCAGGTACAATGGTCACCTCACCCCCCTCGAAGTCACCCTTACTCTCATTTTCTTTGGTCAATATGGTCTTGGGTGAGACTTTTGGCACAATGGTCTTGTCAATTTGCTTGCCACTCCTTAGGGTTATAACTGCCTTGAGTTGCTCACAACTCTCTTTTGTGGGTTTGGATGACTCAATCACATGTTGGCCTCTAGGGTCCTTTTGGGGTTGAATGGAGAATTTTCCTTTCTCTTGTTGTGATACCCCTATGGCATTGGTTAACTTCATGATTTGAGAATCCAAATATTATTAAAAGCTATAGCGGGATGGTTGTTGATTGTGGTTTGGCTTTGGATGAATTGGTGTACTACGTCCTCTAAGTTCTTTTTATGAGGTGGTTGGTAGGTGGGAAGATTAGATGGTCCTTGTTGACTATAACTTTGTGGAGGTAGACTTTGGGAAAAACTTTGTAGAGGCGGGTTTTGTGAATACCCTTGCGGATTGGACTAGGTGTATTGAGAACTAGACGATTGAACTTGGCCATGATATTAATTTTGCTTAGGAGGCATGGTAGGTGAATATGCATTAGACCCGTGAGGAGTGGGATTCTCATTATTCCAGCTGAAGTTCGGGTGATTACTCCAACCCGGATTTTAAATTTTAAAATGCGGGGAGAATGATTACCTACTTTGGTTAAAGGCATTAACTTGCTTATGGTAGACTTCCTTAAGTACCAAAATGTTAGTGTACTCTAATATAGAATGCTCAACACTCTCATAGATATAGCAAAACTCCTTGATCTTGGAAATGTTGGACACCTCATGTCTCCTATTAATCTCTAGACTCTCCACTTTCTGAGACAACTTGGTGATTTTGGAAAATAAGTCTTCCCGATCCCTTAAATCATACATCCCTCCCCCACTTGATTGATTACTACCCGGAGAAGACCTCTGTACGTCGGTGGGATCCGTAATATCCCAAGATTATGCATTTTGTACCAGTGTACTAAAGTAATCTAGGGCCCCATCGGGATCCTTGTTTAAGAACACTTCATTGCACAAAATGTCTATGAATTATCGATGGCCTGGTGCAATTCCTTCGTAGAAGAAACTCACCAATTGCCATGATTCAAAACCATGATGTGGAATGGATTATAGCAATTCCCTGTAGTATCCCAACATTGATAAAATTACTCATTGGGCTTTTCTAAAAAGTTTTTGGATTTGATTTTTAAGAGCTGTGGTTTTAGGCACTAGGAAGAATTTGTTCAAAAAATCAAAAAGCATTTGTGCCCAAGAGATTATGGATCGAGGCTTCAAGGAATTCAACTACATTTTGGCTTAGTCCTTAAGGGAAAAGGGAAACAATTTTAGGCAAGCTATGTCTTCCATGGCATGATTGGTGAGGAAAGTTGCGACTATTTTCTTTAATTCCTTAATGTGCAAATAAGGATTCTTTCTTTCAATTCCATGGAATTGAGGAAGTAGTTGTAATATTCCCGCCTTGACTAGGAAGGCATGAGCTTGGACTGGTAAAAGAATGCATGAGGGAGTGGTGCTACATGTGGGTTGGAGATAATCCCGCATTGACCTCGCCGAAGGATCAATGGGGATATTGTTCCCTTCGTTCCTAGGAGGAAAGTGCACTCTAGGGTTTGGCATTCTAGGGTCTTGCACTCCTCCTCCCTATGGCACATTAGCATTGCCACCTAAATCCTCAAAGTTGTCACTAGCATCCTTAGGTGGGTCTTGGTCAACATTCATTTTGGGGCCTAAGGGTCGTCTAACAAATCTATTTTGGTCGTCCCGTCCCTTAATACAAAACAATAGCTACAAATGAAAAAACAAGTAAACAAAAGTATATACAAGGAGCAACGTATCTTGGCCCGTGATGAAAATCATGAGACTTACCTCTGTCATCCCAAAATCACCTTCTTAATTCAACGCTTTGCCTTCCCCCGAAACGGCGCCAAAAATGCTTGACTTATTCGGTCAAACCTAATTTTTGACCATGATTCTGGTTGTGTGTATATGGCTTATACGATTAGGTGAGTGTCACTCTCCCTCAGATATCATGCAAGAAATGGGGTGAACGTGAGTGCGGATGAAAATGTGTGTGTGAGTGTGTGTGTACAAAAGTGCTCCCCAAGCATAGAGAGACTTTTGAGTGTCATGTTTTATTTGGAATTGGTATTCCAAGGCAGTCTCCTCAGGGAAGGAAGGTGAATTGTGTTGAAGGTGATTTTTGTGAAAATAGAAAAGTGTAAAATCTTTTGAATATGTGTTTTGGTGAGTTGTGTTCTTGATGAAATGAAATGGAAACAAGTGTTGGCTAATCCAAAGAGGTCATTCCAATAGGAATGCCAAATCAACGCAAGACATTCTTCCAATGGTGCCTAGACGTTCGATTAATTCGTAGGAAGCGAGGGACTAAAACAGAGGTGAGGATTCAAGCATACCTTGTGACTAGTCTACAGTGTATCAAGATCTCACAACCACGTCCACACTCAACTTAGTCAAACCATACCATCTTACACTACGAGGAGGAATTAAAAAGAGTTGATTTAGCATACCCAAGAGGAATTCTCCCTTGGATTAGCCAACTTAAAGCTTAGCTACTCATATTTAATGCAAGAACATACATAAACTAAGATACATTGTGAAGAAATGAAGATTGAAACTTGAATTAATGCAAGAAAATTTAGACTATGAAGAAGTGCATTTAATACCCATTTTAAAAGCTTGAAGTGAAAAACTTGAATGTTACAATGGTAGATTGAAAGACGCTTGACTAAACATGCAATACACTTGAAATAAATTACATTAAGTGCAATAAATGAAGCTTACAAGAGTCTTACAGAAGATTACAAGTGAAATGGGTAGAAGAAATGCAAAAATCTAACTTCTCTCTCTAAAACTATGTCTTTCCTCCTTGAGCTTCTCTCTCTACAATGCTCTACAATGCTGAAGTATTTTTACATTTTCATCCATGGAGGTCCTATAATATGTGTGACAGGCTTCCCATCCATAGGAGGTTGAGTTGATGGCTTGGGCAGGCTAGGACAACCTAGCCTGCAACTTCCCAGGCTTCCCTCTTCTCTCTCTTCCTCATAAATGCTTGGATCTCCAAAGTCCAACCTTAGGTGTGGTGACAAGTGGGAGAATCATAGGTGAGACACCCAACTGATAGAACTTGAGTTATAGACATTATGCATTTTTCAGGAAAACCAACCAGTAGTTTTATGAACAAACCTACTGGTAGGTTATTACTTGTTTTGCTCAAATCTTGGTCTTTTCAACTTCCATTCCATCGTCAAGCCTCCCCTTCATCTCCATTGAATTTAAGCACTATGATGGGGGCTTAACTCATGTCATTTCCAACTATTTGCCTATAAACATACTAAAACCTCATTAATTGTAGAAATAAAGCAATTCCTCCCATATTTACCACAAAAACAAGTCTAAAAGAAGTGAAAATGTGTAAATGATGTGTAATATTTTGTGTAAATGAAAATGCTTGATTGTTTTTGTTGTATTCCCAATTAACCCCACAAGAATCCTCAATGTGTATATTGCTTATGTAAATGGATGAGTGTCACTCTCACTCGGGTTCAAAGAAAGCAATGAGAAAATGGAATAATGGTGGAATGAACAAAATGGGTGTGCGTGAACAAAAGTGTTCCCCAAGCGCAAGGAGTCTTTTGAGTGTCGTGTTTTACATGGAATGGGTATTCCAAGGTCGTCTCCTCAAGGAAGGAAAGTTCAAATGTGGTGAAGGTAATTTATTGAAAAAGGAAAAGTATAAAATCTTTTTGATGTTTGAGTTTGGTGATTTGTGTTCTTGATGAAAATGAAATAAAATAAGTGTTGGCTAATCTAAAGAGGTCATTCCAATAGGAATGCCAAATCAACTCAAGACCTTTCGCCAATGGTGTCTAGACGTTCGATTGATTCGTGGGAAGCAAGGGACTAAAATGGAGGTGAGGATCCAAGCATACCCCGTGACAATGCCTACGGGATATCAAAGACTCACAACCAAATGGAGGTGAGGATCCAAGCATATCCCGTGACAAGTCTATGGGATATCAAAGACTCACAACCACATCCACACACAACCCAGTCAAACCTAACCAACATACACTACGAGGAGGAAGGAAAATGAGTTGAAGCAGACATATATGTATGTAGAATATGTCAGGGCACAAGTGGGAGAATCATAGGTGGGACCCCCAAGCAAGTGCAGCATGAGTTGCAGGCGTTCTGGGCATTCTGGGCAAAATCTTCTGGAAGGTCGATGAAAACCTTCCGAAAGGTTTATTCTAGTAGGCTAAACCTTCCGGAAGGTGACAAAACAGGACCAATTTTAGTAAAATTGCCATAACTTTTGATCCAATAGTTGGATGAGCTGAAATTTTTATAGAATACAGAGGACATTCAGATCTACAACTTTTATGTTTTGCACTTTTTTAGATTCGAAGTGGATCATGGTTAAAAATGGGAAAAATAGTGGTACTGTGTCAAAAAATGGGAAAAACAGTGGGCTAAATCTTTCAGAAGGTATATGGCCAAACCTTCTGCAAGGTTTTCATCCAAATTGCATTTTTTTTCTCTTGCTTTCTTCACCTTCCAAGCCTCCCAATCCTCATATAATGTGTCCGTCTCTTAATCACACATTCATACTTGGTTGCAGGGTTCCAAAAGCCATCATTTACGGTATAATTACTTGCAACATCAAAATTTCCACATTATTCATAACTTTGACTAATTCTAAGTAATTAAAAGCAAAGTTAAGTTAGAAAGCATGGAATGAGGTCATTAAATATGCAATATTTTGTGCTCATCAATAATGGTCGGGGTAAAAAATTTCAGGGCCCAATATTAAAATTGATCCTTCACATGCAAAATCTTGAACCGTATAATTTAATGGGCACTCACTAGTGATGTGCTCATACTCATCACAAAATCTCACACACATTTTTAAAAGTTGGGGCATCTAACCCATTTTCATAAAAATTATGAAACATTACATAAAGCACAAACTACAACAAACTATTTACAATCGAGACGACATACCTTGACCCATAATGAAAATCATGAGAATTACCTATGTCATCGCAAATCACCTTCAAACTCGACGCTTAATCTTCCTCGGCAACGAAGCCAAAAATGCTTGATTGCGTTCACCCTAATCTCCAAACACGCACCCAATTGTATTTATATGGCTTATGTGTGTAGGTGAGTGTCACTCTCCCTTGAGTTTGATGCTAGAAATGGAGAAAACGTGTGTGTGGATGAAAATGTGACTGTTTGTGCAAAAGTCCTCCCCAAGCGAAGAGAGATTTTGAGTGTCGTGTTTTACTTGGAAAGGGTATTCCAATGTCGTCTCCTCAGGGAAGGAAGAGTAAAGCATCTTTGAAGGATGATTTGAAAAGAAATGAAAAAGTGTAAAATATTGTAGTTGTGTGTTTTGGTGAGTGGAGTTTTTGATAAAAATACAATGAAAACAAGGTTAGCTAATCTGAAGAGGTCATTCCAATGACAATGCCAAATCAACTCAAGACATTCTTCCAATGGTGCCTAAATGTTCGATTGATTCTTAGGAAGCGAGGGACTAAAACAGAGATGAGAATTCAAACATACCCCATGACGAGTCTACAGTGTATCAAGAACTAACAACCACGTCCACACTCAACCTAGTCAAATCAAACCAACTACACTACGAGGAGGAATGAAAAAGAGTTGATTTAGCATACCCAAGAGGAATTCTCCCCTGAATTAGCCAACTTAAAATTTCGCTACTCATATTTAATGCAAGAACATACATAAAGTAATAGACATTGTGAAGAAATGAAGATTGAAACTTGAATTAATGCATGAAAAGTTAAACTTTGAAGAAGTGCATTTAATAACCATTTTGAAAGCTTGAAGTGAAACACTTGAATGTAACAATGGTATTACATTTGAAATAAACTTGCAATACACTTGAAATAAATGACATTAAGTGCAATAAATGAAGCTTACAATAGTCTTACAGAAGATTACAAGTGAGATGGGTGGAAGAAATGCAAAAATCTAACTTTTCTCTCTAAAACTATGTCTTCCTCCTTGAGCTTCTCTCTCTACAATGCTCTACATTACTCTACAATGCTAAAATGTTTTTGAATTTTCATCTATGGAGGTCCCTAACATGTATCACAGGCTTTCCATCCATAGGAGGCTGACTTGATGACTTGGGCAGGCTAGGACAAGCCTAGCTTACAACTTCCCAGACTTCCCTTTTCTCCCTCTTCCTCATAAATGCTTGGGCCTCTAATGTCCACCCTTAGGTGTGGGGAGGCATGTATGTGTGTAAGGGATGTTAGGGGACAAAACTTGAGTTGCAGGCTTTAGGCATTTTTCAGCAAAACCTACCGGAAGGTTTCCGTTAGAACCAACTCTAGTAGACAAAACCTATCGGTATTTTTATGAACAAACCTACCTGTAGGTTTTTACTTGTTTTGCTCAAATCTTGGTCTTTTTAGCTCCCATGCCATTGTCAGGCCTGCCCTTCATCTCCCTTGAATTTAAGCACTACGATGGGGGCTTAACTCAAGCCATTTCCAACTATTGCCTATAAACATACCGAAACCTCATTAATTGTAGAAATAATGCAATTCCTCCCATATGTACCACAAAAACAAGTCTAAAAGGGGTAAAAATGTGTAAATTATGTGCAATATTTTGTGCTCATCAATTAATCACAATCAATTCTCGAAAAAACCAAGGTGTGATAAATTTTTATCTTTTTGCACTGGCTTGGTCAATTTTGTGGCATGGAAACAAATTTCTCATTTAAGGCTCAATCATGGCACTAGGGACAAATTTTTCCAAGAAAATGGCTAAGGCTCAAAGCAATTCAAAGATGGCCTAAGATCATCTCTAGATAAGCATGAGGAGGTANGGGACAAATTTTTCCAAGAAAATGGCTAAGGCTCAAAGCAATTCAAAGATGGCCTATGATCATCTCTAGATAAGCATGGGGAGGCATATTGGCATTTTAAGACAAAGTCAATTAACTATCCACATGCACTTTAACCAAAGCAAGCATAATGAGATTATTGAATAGATTTGAATTTGAAAAATTGTTCCTTTGAGTAAATGTAAGTTCCCTCCAACAAGGATTGACACTAAAGCTCACACGGTTACTTATTTCTTCTCCATTATGCATGTTAGGCTCTAAAATGTGGATCCAATCAGTATATTGTCAAAATTACACATTCAAGGTGCACTATGGTTGAGTTTGTAAGAAAACACATATGTGATACTCAGGCATCGGATAAACTTCTATGGTGTACTAATGTGTTCAAAGTTCAAAATGAAGATCAAGCAATCACAACTACNTGTTAGGCTCTAAAATGTGGATCCAATCAGTATATTGTCAAAATTACACATTCAAGGTGCACTATGGTTGAGTTTGTAAGAAAACACATATGTGATACTCAGGCATCGGATAAACTTCTATGGTGTACTCATGTGTTCAAAGTTCAAAATGAAGATCAAGCAATCATAACTCCNTATTGTCAAAATTACACATTCAAGGTGCACTATGGTTGAGTTTGTAAGAAAACACATATGTGATACTCAGGCATCGGATAAACTTCTATGGTGTACTAATGTGTTCAAAGTTCAAAATGAAGATCAAGCAATCACAACTACCATAACAATTAAGATAGGGGAATATAGTTCAATATTAGATATTTTCCACAAAAAAATGTCCAAAATTTTCACATTTCCAACTATTCTGTACAAAAAAAGTGGTGGAACATGTAAATGAAGCACCTCACCCCCCAACTTGAACCATGCATTGTCCTCAATGTACAAGGAATCATTCAATGAGAAAAATGAAAGTAACATGAGAAATAAGATACCCCCTTTTTTCTTTTTTTTTTCTNACAAAAAAAGTGGTGGAACATGTAAATGAAGCACCTCACCCCCCAACTTGAACCATGCATTGTCCTCAATGTACAAGGAATCATGCAATGAGAAAAACGAAAGTAACATGAGAAATAAGATACCCCCTTTTTTCTTTTTTCTTTTTNCCAACTTGAACCATGCATTGTCCTCAATGTACAAGGAATCATTCAATGAGAAAAATGAAAGTAACATGAGAAATAAGATACCCCCTTTTTTCTTTTTTTTTTCTTTTTTGATATAAACATTAAAGGAAAAATGAAACACAAAAAATTTTGTTTACACCCCCAACTTAGACTCGAACATAATACTAAATAAGATGTGTTATGATGATGTTCAAAATAAATTGAGTCCGAATTCGGGAGAGGTAAACAACTTCATGCAAATATCTACACTACAACAACATGAAATTAAAAATATAACAATAAAAGAATCTAACTACTATGTACATGAAAACAAAATAAAAAGGACGCATTTCAATCCGGCTTAAATTCGGATATGAGCTTGCGCCTATTGATNCTTCATGCAAATATCTACACTACAACAACATGAAATTAAAAATATAACAATAAAAGAATCTAACTACTATGTACATGAAAACAAAATAAAAACGACGCATTTCAATCCGGCTTAAATTCGGATATGAGCTTGCACCTATTGATTTTTTTGATTTTAAAATTTTTTTTGATGTGCAAATGCATTTCCTAACCAATCTATCCAACAATATTAAAGATAATTATTCAAAATTCTCAACAAAATAGAGGTGCACACAAGTTCATGCAATTCCAACAGTGGAGTATACAATTTTTCTTTATAAATTTATACACTTAATTCCATTACAATGCNTTGATTTTAAAATTTTTTTTGATGTGCAAATGCATTTCCTAACCAATCTATCCAACAATATTAAAGATAATTATTCAAAATTCTCAACAAAATAGAGATGCACACAAGTTCATGCAATTCCAACAGTGGAGTATACAATTTCTCTTTATAAATTTATACACTTAACTCCATTACAATACCCTCCCCAAGTTGAAAATTGTGAACCTCAACACCACTCTTTGACGACAAATTGATCTTGGGCATATTACCTTCATGGGAGCAAATAACTTCATTAAATTTTTCACAATCAAGAGTGGTGGGAGATTCAACATCAATTTACATTGACTATATTCAAGATGTTGTTCTTTTCAATTAGTAATTATGACATTAGTCAATGCAATAAGGTCATCTCTAATTTCAAAAAATTGTCGGCCTACTTGGGCATTGACTTCCATTTGGTATAGCATAAAATCGCAAAGAGTATTTTTCAATTCTTGTTCGGTTGAGTCATCATATGTTGGATAGTGGAAAAATTCATATGGTGGTGTGAGATCAGATGAAAAATTATAAGGTTCGTTCTCCCAACGATAACTCAAATAACTCGTTGCAACATAATGGTCAGGATAAAAATTTTCGGGGGCCAATATTGAAATTGATCCTTGACATGCAAAATCTTGAACCATATAATTTAATGGGCACTCACTAGTGATGTGCTCATACTCATCACAAATTTCACACACATTTTCATAAGTTGGGGCATTTAACACATTTTCATAAAAATTATGACATATTACATAAAACAAAAGCTACAACAAACTATTTACAATCGAGACGACATACCTTGCCCGNATGCATATGTGGACCCGGTGTGGTCAATTGTAATATAATTGTACAGGTTGTGTTTTGGGTAAAGCTTCCCGTACAAAGGAGACTCTGCCCAAATTTTGTTAAAATATGAATGGTTGATGAATGAACTTTCATCGTGATGAATTTACGTAATGCTCTCATGGGGTGAATGGTTTTTAGAATGTAATGTCACCCAAGGGGGTTTTTGGGGCGTTACAGGTAATCTGAAAAATGTTAGCGATAGGGGGTAAGCACGAATCTTTGTAGAAAAATTCTCCCAAACCCATACAAGGTTTAGAACTGAGTCATATGAAATAGTCTTACTAACTTAAAAACATATGTTCCACATTAACTAACAAAAACAAACTTACCAACACAAACAAGTTCAAAACCAACAAGTTCAAAACATAAAGTAAGTTTAGGTGTATAAAATAAAAGATGAGTGAAAGATAGCAAAGCTTTGTAGAATCTCTAGTGTCTCTGATCAAGAAGTTGAAGGGCCTCCACCAAAACGCTCTCTCAGTAGCCTTAATATCTCAGTTTGATTCTATTCATAATCAGCCATGCGTGGATTGATCTGGGTGATGCTGGTCCCAAGCTGTGAGACAATGGTCTCTAATCCTAGTAAAATTTGTCTATCAGTCCGATCATCCACTAGTATGTATGGCTAGCTGGTCTTATTGTGGTGGAGGCTACTGTTGCAGAAAAAATTCTTTAGGTACTTGGAATGGCTCTTCTTGTGGTGCTGGCGGTGCTTTGGGTTGTTCCTCAGGCTGGATTCCATGGCTTTTCTTTAAGACGTCTTGTCTAATGGTGCAAAATGGTCCACCATTTTCCACAAGGGATCTATCATCACTCTTTCATCCCTACAAATCTGAGATACTAATATAGCATATGGGAGGGAGGGTTTCTTTCCTTGTACAATAATCAACATTTGATCTAGAATAAGGTTCAAAAGATCAATCATGTGTCACATCCCAAAGGCATACAACAAGTAGTCTTGTTCAGTATATATTTGATTTTTCTGGGCTCGGGGTAACAAACTATTTACTGTAATTAAATTCAAAATTCAGTACTTGTCTATCAAATCCCCTTGTTTTATGTATTTATGTGGCCTCCACCATACAAATTATGGGTTACCCGTCAATTCTATCCCTACGTCAGTCAAATTAGGCACTTCGGTGTAGGGGTATTGCGGGTTGGGATGTCTTTGCATAGGCTGAAAAATTTTAGCTATAGTAGCCGGTGTAACTTGAAAAACTCTACCTCGAACAAACACACGAAGTTGTCTTTCCCTAGTTATCTGTGCATTACTATAAAACTCACGGACCAAACAATCATATGCAGGAGCAACAAACTTAAAATAATGTAGCCATCCACATGTAGCAAGGGTTTGTCTAATTCCTATATTTTCAAAGTCTTCATATACTACTGGTTTTTCAGGAATAATAGTCTTAGACATGAAATAAGTCTCATACCAGGTTTGTTGATTAATGCCTTCAAATACCTCATCATTATAAACATTCCATGGGTCAACTTAACGTGGTGGTGCTTGAGGTGGCGGAGATTGACCTCTTTGAGCACGACTCGAAGAACCTCTCGTTCAATGCCTTGAATCCATGTTTTTACTAATTTCTTTCTCCCTACTTGGTTTCGACTGAATTCAATTGGTAGAAACCTTAACAATGATATGGGTAAGTGAATGATAGGAGAAAATTTGAAGAAAAACGGTTAAATGTAGCAGATTTGAGAAGAAATCTTTGAGGAGTGCCGTTGGTTTCGAATTCTGGCTTGCAAGGGAGCTAGAACTGATCGGTTATGGGGCTGATGGGTATTTATATTATGCACTACCATCTGGACACCACCACCTCCGTCCAAACGGTGCTANTGTAACGCCCCAAAACACACCCTGGACGACATTACATTCTAAAACCATTCATATCATGAGAGCACTAATATAATCCCTTAAGAAACAAGACTTCATTTGTCATCCACGAATATTTACAACATTATCCAAAAGAATAAGCCTAACTAATGGCTATTACATCTCAAAAATTAATTAAGGAAGCGCAGCGGAATAAACAAAAGAAGCTAGACTACACAATGTTCCAAAAGAATGTCCTAGTCTAGTACAAAAGGAAAGGAGGTCACTCTATGCATCCACCTTAGGATCCACACTCCTGTCTAGTGGAGTCTCCCAAGTAGCGGGTTCCTCGACCCTTACGTCCTCCTCCTCAAGCGGGTAATCTGAAAAATGTTAGCGATAGGGGGTAAGCACGAAGCTTTGTAGAAAAATTCTCCCAAACCCTNGGTTGATGAATGAACTTTCATCGTGATGAATTTACGTAATGCTCTCATGGGGTGAATGGTTTTTAGAATGTAATGTCACCCAAGGGGGTTTTTGGGGCGTTACAGGTAATCTGAAAAATGTTAGCGATAGGGGGTAAGCACGAATCTTTGTAGAAAAATTCTCCCAAACCCATACAAGGTTTAGAACTGAGTCATATGAAATAGTCTTACTAACTTAAAAACATATGTTCCACATTAACTAACAAAAACAAACTTACCAACACAAACAAGTTCAAAACCAACAAGTTCAAAACATAAAGTAAGTTTAGGTGTATAAAATAAAAGATGAGTGAAAGATAGCAAAGCTTTGTAGAATCTCTAGTGTCTCTGATCAAGAAGTTGAAGGGCCTCCACCAAAACGCTCTCTCAGTAGCCTTAATATCTCAGTTTGATTCTATTCATAATCAGCCATGCGTGGATTGATCTGGGTGATGCTGGTCCCAAGCTGTGAGACAATGGTCTCTAATCCTAGTAAAATTTGTCTATCAGTCCGATCATCCACTAGTATGTATGGCTAGCTGGTCTTATTGTGGTGGAGGCTACTGTTGCAGAAAAAATTCTTTAGGTACTTGGAATGGCTCTTCTTGTGGTGCTGGCGGTGCTTTGGGTTGTTCCTCAGGCTGGATTCCATGGCTTTTCTTTAAGACGTCTTGTCTAATGGTGCAAAATGGTCCACCATTTTCCACAAGGGATCTATCATCACTCTTTCATCCCTACAAATCTGAGATACTAATATAGCATATGGGAGGGAGGGTTTCTTTCCTTGTACAATAATCAACATTTGATCTAGAATAAGGTTCAAAAGATCAATCATGTGTCACATCCCAAAGGCATACAACAAGTAGTCTTGTTCAGTATATATTTGATTTTTCTGGGCTCGGGGTAACAAACTATTTACTGTAATTAAATTCAAAATTCAGTACTTGTCTATCAAATCCCCTTGTTTTATGTATTTATGTGGCCTCCACCATACAAATTATGGGTTACCCGTCAATTCTATCCCTACGTCAGTCAAATTAGGCACTTCGGTGTAGGGGTATTGCGGGTTGGGATGTCTTTGCATAGGCTGAAAAATTTTAGCTATAGTAGCCGGTGTAACTTGAAAAACTCTACCTCGAACAAACACACGAAGTTGTCTTTCCCTAGTTATCTGTGCATTACTATAAAACTCACGGACCAAACAATCATATGCAGGAGCAACAAACTTAAAATAATGTAGCCATCCACATGTAGCAAGGATTTGTCTAATTCCTATATTTTCAAAGTCTTCATATACTACTGGTTTTTCAGGAATAATAGTCTTAGACATGAAATAAGTCTCATACCAGGTTTGTTGATTAATGCCTTCAAATACCTCATCATTATAAACATTCCATGGGTCAACTTAACGTGGTGGTGCTTGAGGTGGTGGAGATTGACCTCTTTGAGCACGACTCGAAGAACCTCTCGTTCAACTCCTTGAATCCATGTTTTTACTGATTTCTTTCTCCCTACTTGGTTTCGACTGAATTCAATTGGTAGAAACCTTAACAATGATATGGGTAAGTGAATGATAGGAGAAAATTTGAAGAAAAACGGTTAAATGTAGCAGATTTGAGAAGAAATCTTTGAGGAGTGCCGTTGGTTTCGAATTCTGGCTTGCAAGGGAGCTAGAACTGATCGGTTATGGGGCTGATGGGTATTTATATTATGCACTACCATCTGGACACCACCACCTCCGTCCAAACGGTGCTAGCTCATTGGAATTTGCATGCACACTGCAGTATTTTGACTTGATCTGAAATGTGTACACCTAAGTGTAGACGGTCAAGTTGTAGTAATAATTCGGTAAAATCCAGAGTTGAATCCAGAGGGAACTATGATTGGTGTTTTGAAGTAAGCAATAATAAAGACCAAGTAACTTGGAAATTTTGAGTGTTTGGAGTGGTGGGGTTTTCTTGAATAGAATAGAAGATTCTTTTCAAGAGTTTTCTAGACAAAATATAAGATTCTCAAAATGTAACAGCCACCCTTTAGCTCGAGGATCAGGACATGTAATAGAGTATCCATTTTATTATGTTTGTGCTTTATAACTCAATTAACTCCCGTGTCAACAGCAAGTTAATCGGAAGATAAAGATGGACTGTGAGAATTAAGCACATGATTCCGATGCCTTTCTAGAAGTTTACAAGAATTGTCTATGCCGAGACTTAACCCGTCTACAAACAAGCAAGTGTTTCTACAAGGCATCCAACCATGACATTAATGATCCATTCTTTGAATAAAGCGCAATGATAGTGGGGATTGAAAGATTGTCATGAAGAGCTAGCCGGGGTACTTGCATTGAACCAACAGATCTTTCTATGCAAGAGTCATCTGTATCATAGATGGAGCCCTGGTTATACAAAGGACCTCAATCTTTGCTAGGTACATTCAATCACCCAATGAACAGGTGGAGTATAAACCATTAAAGCATGAAGAAGTTGCACAAACATAACTTTCGGATAATCTTTACATATTCATCACCTCTTACTAAAGAGTGAATGAGGAACTACTCACTTTTCATGGCCTTGGCAAAGCTAGAAAAGTGAGTGCTACTCATCCCTCTAAGTAGAGACGCTACTAAGTAAAGCAAACTAAACAAAGATGNCTAAAGAGTGAATGAGGAACTACTCACTTTTCATGGCCTTGGCAAAGCTAGAAAAGTGAGTGCTACTCATCCCTCTAAGTAGAGACGCTACTAAGTAAAACAAACTAAACAAAGATCTTTTCTTCAATGAAGAATAAGTGAATCACTTTCCACCATTCACGGCTTTGGTAAAGCTCTAGAAAAGTGGAAGAGTTTCACTCTTCCAAGAAAGAAGGATGCTCCAGCAGTGGAAGTGAAATACATGAACAATAAAAGTAGAAGAAAGCTAGTTGCTTTTGGAGGGTTTCCACCACAACCAAAAGATGAACTACCTCTCTTGATACTTTGTAAATAACAACAAGTACAACTGCAAGGGGAGTCCAAGCCTCCATCATGGTTGTCACAACATGAATGTAAAGACTTAGCATAAGTAAATGAAAGACTTTAACTACAAGGGGAGTCTAAGCCTCCATTATGGTTGATAAAAATGGAAAATGCAAGCATGAACATGAAACATTCAAGAACTAGATTACTAAAACACTCATACTTTACAAGAATAAAGATTGCTCCCTCCTTTCTCTACAAAAGGAAGAATGTCTTCTAAGCTCCCAACAAGGGAGTATTTATAGGCAAGGAAGGGGAAGAGGGGGTAAGAGATAAGTGAGGATGACTGAATANCTTTGAATAAAGTGCAATGATAGTGGGAATTGAAAGGTTGTCATGAAGAGCTAGCAGGNAACTAGATTACTAAAACACTCATACTTTACAAGAATAAAGATTGCTCCCTCCTTTCTCTACAAAAGGAAGAATGTCTTCTAAGCTCCCAACAATGGAGTATTTATAGGCAAGGAAGGGGAAGAGGGGGTAAGAGATAAGTGAGGATGACTGAATAGTATTTGCCGCCCATGGGAATCAACTATTCTGCAGGTGGTCTGCAAGGGAACGTCCGAACGTGAACTGGCATTCAAACGTTAAGGCTGTCTTTTCTTCAAGAACGTTCGAATGTGGTATGATGTTTGAACATTGTCTGTGTCTTTGGTNGATGACTGAATAGTATTTGCCGCCCATGGGAATCAACTATTCTGCAGGTGGTCTGCAAGGGAACGTCCGAACGTGAACTGGCATTCAAACGTTAAGGCTGTCTTTTCTTCAAGAACGTTCGAATGTGGTATGACGTTTGAACATTGTCTGTGTCTTTGGTTTGAGGGTGTTCGAATGCCAGATGGCGTCTGATTTCTTCCACTCAAGTGGCCTGTGGTCACTAACTTGGTCACTTCCATACGTCTTGAACAACCTTGACTTTACATAGCAACTTGGTCCTCAATCACTCAAGACAACGTTCGAACGTGGAGTGACATTCGATGTTGTACTCAAATACTTCTGGTTCTTCTTTTTGTTGACTGCAACACGCCATTTCTCAGCATCTGGTCTTGACAGGGTTGCAGAGGACGTTCGAACATGGGTTGACGTTCGAACGTTCTTGCTTTGTTCCAACCTTCTGCAATTTTGTTCCCTTTTGCGCTGGTATTACATTCAAGTGTGATTTTTGTTGTTCTCGAGCCTTTGTTCACTTTAGGACCTGAAATGTCATTACTTAAACTCCATCAAAACACAATTAGTTCAAAAAGACGTAGTGAAAATTGTTAACTTTACGCACGAGTCATATTCTAACTATTGAAATTCTGTAGTTACAAGGTTAGTACAACTTTATATATTCTTCATAATTTGCTACCCATTTTTTTTTTCAAAAAATTGGTTTTATTTATTTTTTATTTGTTATTTATTATTTACTAATTTTCCTAAATATTCTATAGTTATTTACATTTATTTACATTTATGCACCATTCCCAAAATTATTCAGCATTTGATCATATCTAGTAAGAATTAAGATCTTCTAAATCAACAACACCAGCGACATGGTTAACTTCACTTCTCATGTAACTTGATGACATAGGATTAGAATAGGATGGCGTCTTAGGATATTCCTTACTTTGTCCATACCTAATCCACTGAAGACGATATAACACTCGACCTGAAATTGTTTCCACACACTAATTATATTGTCTCAAATGTATTAAACGACCACAACTTACACAATCATCAAGATGATTTGCTCGTCGGTGTTTAGGAAATAAAATTTTTCCACACAGGGGTCTTGCTTGACTTTCAAAAATTTCTAAATTTCTAACAATTCTAGCTTTTTGCATGATCAACGAATGTATATCTTTAGAAAAATGGTGCAGTAAAAAGAAACTTACCCAAAACAGTTTTTCGTCCATTGTGCATTATTTTCAAAAAATTTTGAAAATGACTCAACAGAATATTGAAAATTGACTCACTATCCGGTTCTTTAACGTTTGTCAGTCACAAAGGCGAAATTGTTAAAAACAACCAACAACATAAAAATAAAAAAACATAATTAATTCCTTACCCCCTAACCGAAATTAAACATTTTCTTGAATATATAAAATAGTGATAA
Source organism: Ilex paraguariensis (assembly GCA_963454935.2). NCBI lineage: Eukaryota > Viridiplantae > Streptophyta > Magnoliopsida > Aquifoliales > Aquifoliaceae > Ilex > Ilex paraguariensis. The sequence continues at coordinate 431,130 of CAUOFW020004103.1, forward strand.
TAAAGACATGTTAAACAGATATAGAAGTAAGAAATAATTATAACACAAAAGCTAATAAACAATAAACAATTATTATTATATACAATCAAACAACAATGTATGTTTTTCAAAACACATAAACTGGATCAAACAGCTGTATCNTACAATCAAACAACAATGTATGTTTTTCAAAACACATAAACTGGATCAAACAACTGTACCGAAGTTCCATCTTGAGTGAATCCATCATAATAGGGTTTAAGTCTTTGACCATTTACTTTGAAAATATTTTCAGTTAATAGATTTTCAATTTCAATTGCCCAATAATTAAAAACTTGGTTGACAATATAAGGACATGTCCATCTAGATCTTAATTTCCCAGGAAATAGACGAAGCTTGGAATTATATAACATAACTTTCTGAGAAGGTTCAAAAGATTTTCGCATGATATTTTTATCATGAAACATTTTTGTTCTAAATAGAGCAATCTTTGTATTTTCATAAGCTTTATTTCTTAATTCTTCCAACTCATTAATTTGAAGTTTGCGAGATACTCCAGCTTTATCCATATCAAAGTACATTATTTTGATTGCCCAATATGCTCGATGTTCTATTTTTATAGGTAAGTAACATAGTTTACCATAAACTAACCGATAAAGAGACATTCCTAAAATAGTTTTATATACAGTATAGTAAGCCCAAAGCGCATAAGTTAATCTTAAGGACCAATTTTTACGATCTGGATTCACTATTTTTTCTAAAATATATTTTATTTCCCTATTAGCTAATTCAACTAGTCTAATTGTCTGAGGATGATATGGAGTGGATATTTTATGAGCAATCGAGTATTTTTTTCATAAGATTTTCAAAAATTTTATTGCAAAAATGTAATCCACCATCACTTATAATGGTTCGAGGAATTTCAAATCTGGACAAAATATTTTCTTCTAAAAAATTGACCACTGTTCTGTGATAATTATTTCTACATGGAATTACCTCTACCCATTTAGAGACATAATCAATTGCAACCAAAATGTACAGATAACCAAAGAATGGACCCATCAAATCAATGCCCCAACAATCAAAAATTTCAACAACTAAAATAGGTTTAAATGCATCATATTTCTTTTTGAAATATTTTTCATTCTTTGATATGTGTCACAATTTAGATAAACGTTATGTACGTCTTTAAAAAGATTCGGCCAATAAAATCCACACTGTAAAATTTTAGCAGTGGTTTTCTTTGAAGCAAAATGGTCTCCGCAAGCTTCAGAGTGACAAAACTGAATTACTTGACCAATTTCATGATTAGATACACGTCTTATTATTTGATCTTTACAATATTTAACCAAATAAGAATCTTCCTAGAAAAAATTACTTCCCTCACTTAAAAATTTGTTTCTATCAGACCAGGAATAATGAGAAATAATAATAATAGTGGCTAAATAATTGGCTATATCTGCATACCACGATACTTCTGTTATCGCGTCTTGACAAGTGATCTGCTACCACATTTTCAACTACTTTCTTAACTTTAATGATAAAATCAAATTCTTGAAGTAAAAATATCCAACGTAGGAGACGTAGTTTAGCATCTTTCTTAGTAAGTAAATATTTTAAAGTGCATGATCAGTAAATACAATAATTGACGATCCAACTAAGTATGGACAAAACTTATCCAAAGCAAACACAATAGCAAGTAAGTCTTTCTTTGTAGTTGAATAGTTCATTGTGCATCATTTAAAGTTTTGCTAGCATAGTAAATAACATAAGATTTGTTTTTATCTTTTCTTTGACCTAACACAGCTCCTACTGCATAATCACTTGAATCACACATTAATTCAAAGGATGAAGACCAGTTAGGAGGTTGCATAATGGGTGCAGAAGTAAGCATGTTTTTCAATTTATCAAATGCTAATTGACATGCTTCAGTCCTATCAAATGATATATCATAACATAAAAGATTACATAAAGGTTTATATATTGAACTAGAATTTTTTATAANAAGAATCTTCCTAGAAAAAATTACTTCCCTCACTTAAAAATTTGTTTCTATCAGACCAGGAATAATGAGAAATAATAATAATAGTGGCTAAATAATTGGCTATATATGCATACCACGGTACTTCTGTTATCGCGTCTTGACAAGTGATCTGCTACCACATTTTCAACTACTTTCTTATCTTTAATGATAAAATCAAATTCTTGAAGTAAAAATATCCAACGTAGGAGACGTAGTTTAGCATCTTTCTTAGTAAGTAAATANCTTTAATGATAAAATCAAATTCTTGAAGTAAAAATATCCAACGTAGGAGACGTAGTTTAGCATCTTTCTTAGTAAGTAAATATTTTAAAGTGCATGATCAGTAAATACAATAATTGACAATCCAACTAAGTATGGACAAAACTTATCCAAAGCAAACACAATAGCAAGTAAGTCTTTCTTTGTAGTTGAATAGTTCATTGTGCATCATTTAAAGTTTTGCTAGCATAGTAAATAACATAAGATTTGTTTTTATCTTTTCTTTGACCTAACACAGCTCCTACTGCATAATCACTTGAATCACACATTAATTCAAAGGATGAAGACCAGTTAGGAGGTTGCATAATGGGTGCAGAAGTAAGCATGTTTTTCAATTTATCAAATGCTAATTGACATGCTTCAGTCCTATCAAATGATATATCCTAACATAAAAGATTACATAAAGGTTTAGATATTGAACTAGAATTTTTTATAAATCTTCTATAACATTTTGCATGACCTAGAAAAGAACGAACATCTTTTACAGTTTTCGGGGGAGGAAGATTAGTTATTAAATCAATTTTAGATTTATCAAATTTGATTCCTTTTTTAGAAACTACTTGACCTAAAACAAAAGGCATTCTTTTATATGCAAAAGTACCAAAATGACATGTAAATGTAATTTTTTTCTTGATCATATATTACAATTTTAATCTGATTATAACCAGAATATCCATCTAAAAAACAATAATATGCATGACCAGTTATTCTTTCTAATATAGTTGATCTAGAAAAGGCAATGAAAAATGATCTTTTCTGGTGAGAAAATTTAACTTATTATAGTCAATACACAAATGCCAACCAGTGATTGTACGCATAGGGACTAATTCATTCTCCTGATTTTTTATTACAATAACACCAGACTTTTTAGGAACTACCTGTGTAGGACTTACCCATTTACTATCAAATATAGGATAGACAATATTAGCATCTCATAGTTTAAGTACTTCATTGCGAACTACCTCTTTCAGGTGTGGATTTAATCTTCTTTGCATNTATAGTTGATCTAGAAAAGGCAATGAAAAATGATCTTTTCTGGTAAGAAAATTTAACTTATTATAGTCAATACACACACGCCAACCAGTGATTGTACGCATAGGGACTAATTCATTCTCCTGATTTTTTATTACAATAACACCAGACTTTTTAGGAACTACCTGTGTAGGACTTACCCATTTACTATCAAATATAGGATAGACAATATTAGCATCTCATAGTTTAAGTACTTCATTGCGAACTACCTCTTTCAGGTGTGGATTTAATCTTCTTTGCATCTAACGAGATGGTTTAGCATCATCTTCTAAATATATACAATGAGTACAAAGAAGTGGACTTATACCATTTATATCTGCGAATGTCCATCCAAGTACATTTTGATGATTCTTTAGAACTTTTGTCAATTCTTTTTCCTAAGTTTCAAATAATTTTGATGATATTATTGATTAGCAAAAAAACATGACATATATTGTGCACTAATATGCCTTTTATAGTTGCTTTTGTCATGAAATTGGGGAGAATTGGGTATAACTTGTGTTTTGATGGAATCTTGTGTGAATGCAGGTAAAAAGATGTAAATGGCATGAGTTAAACCCCCATTGAAGTGGGTGAGGTCAATGATGAGGAAGGGGTAGCTTAAAGGAAGGTTTGGAGGGTTAAGAGACCAAGAAAATTCAANATGTCCATCCAAGTACATTTTGATGATTCTTTAGAACTTTTGTCAATTCTTTTTCCTGAGTTTCAAATAATTTTGATGATATTATTGATTAGCAAAAAAACATGACATATATTGTGCACTAATATGCCTTTTATAGTTGCTTTTGTCATGAAATTGGGGAGAATTGGGTATAACTTGTGTTTTGATGGAATCTTGTGTGAATGCAGGTAAAAAGATGTAAATGGCATGAGTTAAACCCCCATTGAAGTGGGTGAGGTCAATGATGAGGAAGGGGTAGCTTAAAGGAAGGTTTGGAGGGTTAAGAGACCAAGAAAATTCAAGTTGGTCAAAAACCTTCCGGAAGGTTTTGTCCACTGGAGTAAAACCTTCCTGAAGGTTTTGTCTTCCAGAAGGTTTTATCTACTAGAATGAATCTTCCGGAAGGTTTTGTCCACTGGAGTGAAACCTTCCGGAAGGTTTTGTCTACTGGAATGAACCTTCCAGAAGGTTTTGCTTGCTAACCCCTTCATTTAATTGTTCCTACACAAATCTTCTAGAAGGTTTTTGCTAGATTCCCCAGACAACCTGTAACTTAACTCTGCAGCTTGGGGGTCCCATTTACAGTACTCCATCAAGTCTCTTGACATTCCTTACACGTCCAAGAGGGCTCCCTCACCCCTACTTGGTCTTGATGATGCTTAGGCATTAATGAGGAAGAGAGAGAAGAAGCTTGGAAGAGAGAAGAGTGGAGGCTGGTCCTAGTCTACTCCATGCAGTCCCTATGGATGGAAATCGTATCACTTAGTTGAGGGAGCAAACTATGGATGTTTTTAGGGGGAAATGATTCCATTATTCAGCATTCCAGATTTACACAAAATATATATATATATATATATATATATATAGAGAGAGAGAGAGAGTCCGAGTAGAAGATGATGAATAGTGTTCTAGAGAGATAAATTGAGATTTTTACATTTTCTTCAATACATTGTCTTGTAATCTCCTGTAAGAATCTTTAGAGCTTCATTGAATGTCATTAATGCTAGTTCCTACAAGTTCATTGCAAGTTTAATTCCCTTTTAAAGCTTTCACCATTAATGCATTTATGTTTTTCATTCTTCCTAGATGTAAAATGGGTATTTATTGCTTTCACTTATAGTTTATGTTTGCTTGCATTTAGTTACTCAAGAACTTCATTCCTTTGCAATGCATTCTCATTTCATTGTTAATTTCATCCCAAGCATGAGTAGCTAACTCCTTTAGTTGGCAAAACCAAGGGGAACCTCCACTTGGGGATGTCATTTCAACTCATTCTCCTCCCTTCTTTCAAAGTTCAATGGTTCGGTTTGACTAGGTTGAGGGTGGATAAGTTGGTGAGTCTTTGACATTCCGTAGGCCTAGTCACGATTTATGCTTCGATACTCACTCATCTTATCCCTAGCTTCCCACAAATCAAACATACATTTATACTCTATTGGAGGAGGGATTCGTGTTGAGATGGTGTCCCTATTGAAGTGACCTCTTGGATTAGCCAACGTTTGTTTCTCANATTTATGCTTCGATACTCACTCATCTTATCCCTAGCTTCCCACAAATCAATCATACATTTATACTCTATTGGAGGAGGGATTCGAGTTGAGATGGTGTCCCTATTGAAGTGACCTCTTGGATTAGCCAACGTTTGTTTCTCATTTCATTTTCACCAAAACACACTTCACCAAACAACTTTAAACAACAAAAGATTTTACACTTTCTTTCAGCCAAAATCACCATCCCTTTGGTTCATATCCTTCCCCGTGGAAACGACCTTGGAGTACCTCCAAGTAAAACACGATCCACAAAAATCTCCTTGTGCTTGGGGAGCATTTTTGTTCATACACATAACACATTTCCACCATTCCATTTTCCCATCTTCTTGCCCTTTCTTTTGACACTACATAAAGGGAGAGTGACATTCCCCTCTATCCATACAAAATACGTTCTGAGGGANCCATTTTTGTTGATACACATAACACATTTCCACCATCCCATTTTCCCATCTTCTTGCCCTTTCTTTTGACACTACATAAAGGGAGAGTGACATTCCCCTCTATCCATATAAAATACGTTCTGAGGGATGATATTTAGGGGTTAGGGATAACAAGGAAAATAACCAANTCCATTTTCCCATCTTCTTGCCCTTTCTTTTGACACTACATAAAGGGAGAGTGACATTCCCCTCTATCCATACAAAATACGTTCTGAGGGATGATATTTAGGGGTTAGGGATAACAAGGAAAATAACCAAGCAATTATCATGGGATGAGTTACATTTTTTTTCTAAAAAAAACATATTTTAAATTAGTTGGGAGAGGTTTTAAATCAGGCTTAAAAACTTCAACATTGGATTCCATAGAATTAGACAACAAATTTTCATTTTTTTGGATTCTATGATGATATATCTTTAGACTCATCATTAAATATAGACCTAATGTATATAATTCTTGTTCCATACAAGCATTTTCAAATAAATTTTGAGTTATTAACTCAACACAATTAACTTCATGCAATTCTTCTTCTTCTCTAGGTTGTTTTCNATTTTCATTTTTTTGGATTCTATGATGATATATCTTTAGACTCATCATTAAATATAGACTCTAATGTATATAATTCTTGTTCCATACAAGCATTTTCAAATAAATTTTGAGTTATTAACTCAACACAATTAACTTCATGCAATTCTTCTTCTTCTCTAGGTTGTTTTCCCATGTTAAAGATATTTAATTCCAAAGTCATATATCCAAATGAAAGTTTCATGACTCCATTTCGATAATTTATGACTGCATTTGATGTAGCTAGGAATGGTCGACCCAAAATAATAGGTATGTATGCAGATATATGAAAAATTGGTTGTGTCTAAAACAATAAAATCTATTGGAAAATAAAATTGATCAACTTGGACAAGAACATCTTCCATAATTCCTCGTGGAGTTTTTATAGATCAGTCTGCTAATTTTCATGTGACATTGGTAGGTTTCAATTCACCTAATCCTAATTGTGTATACATTGAGTATGACATTAAATTAACACTTGCTCCAAGATCAAGTAAAGCTTGTTCAATTCAAAAATTTTCAATGATGCATGAAACTGTAGGACATCGAAGATCTTTGTATTAAAGAATAGTTTTATGTTGTATAATAGCACTAACTTGTTCAATTAAAAATACTTTCTTTTGTACATTGATTTTTCTTTTTACTGTACAAAGATCTTTTAAAAACTTGGTGTAAGCTGGAACTTGTTTAATCACATCCAACAAAGCAATATTGATTTTTACTTGTTTAAATAACTCAAAATTTTCAAAATGATATTTTATAGATGAAGGTTTCTTAAACCTTTGAGGAAAAGGTAAAGAAATAAAACATGGATGATCTTTTTCATTTTGTAATTCTTGTTGCTTTTTAGTTGAAGGTTCAAGTTCAAGTGGTTTATTGACAAGAATTGACTTACGCATTTTCTTGGAAATTTTAGGTTTAATGGTTTTTTTAATTACCTTACCACTTCTTAGTGTTGTGATTGCTTGTACTTGACTTGGAGAAGGTTCATAAGACACAACATTTGCTTGATTTTGATTTTGCGGAGGTTTAGATTGAGATGGAAATTTTCCCTTTTCTGACATACTCAGAGACTGAGTCAACGTAGCTAGATGACTCTTAATATCTTCAATACTCTGAGAATTTTGAAATTTAAAATCATTGAATGCTTGAGTTGTTTGAGTACTAAAATTCATTTGACTTTGAATAAATTGATTCATAGTATCTTCCAGAGTTGTTCTATGTGGGGGGTTGATAACGTTGATATTATTGTTGATTATGTGGCTGTGGTGGACCTTGTGAGTGATTTATAGGTTGTATATTTCTCCAACTAAAATTTGGATGATTCCTCCATCCTAGATTATAGGTTTCAGAATATGAGTTTGAATATTACTTATTATAAGTTAGAATAGCATTGTATTGTTCAATTAGAACTTCTTTAAATGCCAGTATAGTGGGAAATTCTGTTGCAGGATGTTTTGATAATGCACAAATTTCACATATTTGATCCGTAGAAGACACAACAGACACTTGCTTAATTGTTTTCATTTCTAAAGTTTCAAGCTTTCGGGATAAATTAGCCATTTTAGCTCTTAAATCATCATCTTCTTTTAAAACATATTTTTCCCTTTCAGATGAAGACGACTTAGTTTCCAATATATTTGAAGAAGTTGAGTCCCACATTTGGGAACTCTCAGAAATAGTATCAAAAAATTAGAACGCTTCTTCAGGGTTTTACTCATAAATTTCCCCTGGGCTATCATTTCAACAAATTGTCGCATTGTAGGTGGAAGAGCATCATAAAAAAAAACCAACTAAAGTCTAGTTTTCAAATGCATGATGTGGACAAGCTTGGAGAAGATCCTTAAATCTTTTCCAACATTGATAAAAAGTTTCACAATCTTTTACAAAAAAATTCATTATTTGATGTCTTAATGCATTAGTACGATGCACATGAATTTTTTTTAAAAAAAAAACTCAATTTATAAAGCTTGCCTACTTGTGATAGAATTAGCTCTTAAAGAATTAAGTCATTGTTTAGGTTTATCTTTTAATGAAAAAGGAAAAAATTTTAATCAAGCCATTTCAGAATTATCTTGCAAAGTTCCACAAACTTCTTCAAAATCTTTCATATGACACATAAGGGTTTTTAGATTCCAAACCATGGAACTGTGTTAGTAACTGTATTATCCCTGCCTTAATATTAAGATTTGGAGCTTCTGTTGGAAAAGAAAAACATGACGGGACATTAGTTCTTGTAGGATGCAAATATTCTCTTAAAGGTCGAACATTTTGAACTATTTCTTGCTCCCTAGGAACATTTTGATCCATACTTAAATCAAATGATGCTTGTGAAGATGAAGATGATGAAGACGAAGGAGCTGACTGATTTATAGAATTTACTGATGAATGAACAAACATAAACTATTAAAAGAAAACAAAAAATCTATAAACATATAATACAAATAAACAACTTTCCTATTCAAATTAAAATTACCGTAACTACCTGGCAACGGCACCAAAAACTTGATTCAACCTATTTCGTGACCTGCTTTATATCATACACCCAAGTATAAGTGGTCGAATTGTAGTTTTTTTGATTAAGTCCAAGATTGATCCCACAAAGAGTTTTAATAATTGGAATTTAAAATAATAACAGTGAAGTTATTGTTAAAGCAGTGTTACATAAGATGGCTTGTGTTGTGAGTTTAGATTGATAAATTGTTTAAATAAATGAAATGCGTACGTAAAATGTAAAAAAAAAACAATAACATGAAAAGTACCCATCAGTTTAAGGATCACATATGCTTTATATTGGTTAAGTACTAGAAATGCCACCTTACAACAATTAACTTCCAGGTCACTAGAAGTGCAACCGGTAGGTCTTATGTATATAAACCATAACACATCAACTACTTAGGTTAGCTAGTGGTATATGTGACAATTAACTAATCCAAGTAAACCAGAAGGTTAAGCCATTCAAGAGGATCGCTTGAATTACAAAATTGCCAATATTATATTATGTATCAGTTAAACAACCATGGTAATCCAGAAGGACAAGCTATTCTGGAGGATCATGATTAGTAGTTAAAATTAGCATATTGCTATGCTCTTTTAAGACTAATTATACTTTGATGGAGTTTAAATGATGACATTTTAGGTCATAAATTGTACAAGGGACTAAAGGCAATGAGTACCAAACTTTCATGCAACACCAGCATATTCTGGAGAAAAATTGGAAAAGCTTGGACCAAGCTAACTACGTTCGAACGCCAACTCACGTTTGAACGTCCACTTGAATCGATTGAAGACCAGACTGCTGAGACATGACATGTTGCTGCCAAGAAAGGAGACTCTGAGGTACTTGAGTACCATGTTCAAACGTCAACTCACGTTCGAACGTCCACTTGAATTGATTAAAGATCAAACTGATGAGTGCAAAGTGCGAAGATGTGCATGGATTGTGGAAATAGGTTTCCACAGAAGACCACAAGCCATTTGAGTGAGAAGTTCAGGCCCCATCTAGCATTTGAACGCTATACAACGTTCGAACGCCCATAAAGGAAAAACAGATACAACGTTCGAACGCCAACTCAAGTTCGAACGTTCTCCATAGGCAGGCTGCAGAGTAGTTGGCTTTTCACTTGGACTTGGGCAATATACACTATTCCTTCACACTCTCTTGTCTCCCCCCTTCCTCCTTACCTATAAATACTCCCCTTGGAGGAGCCTTCGAGGGAGGATGGTTTTTGTAGAAGACTATAACTTGGTTTGTAAGGCTTAGACTACACCAAGAACTAGTAGAGAGCTAGCCGGAGGCTTAGACTCCCACTCATGTAGCTAGATGTATGTTATGTTTGCTTGTATCAAGGGAGTTAGATCATCTTTTGGTTGAAGAAACAACTCTTCGTCTTTTGATTGAGGAAGCAACCCTCCATATTTTGGTTGAGGAAGCAACCCTCCATCTTTTGGTTAAGGAAGCAACCCTCTAAAAGTGACTAACTTTCTTCTACTTTCATTGTTTATGTCTTTTACATCCATTGCTTGAGCTTCCTTCTATCTTAGAAGGGTAAAACTCTTCCACTTTTCTAGAGCTTTACCAAAGTCATGAAGGGTGGAACGTGATTCACTCATTCTTCGTTGAAGATCAACTGTTTGTGTAGTGTGTGTCACTTTGTAACTCTTCTACTTACAAGGATGAGTATCACTCACTTTTCTAGTTTTACCAAAGTCATGAAGAGTGAGTACTTCCTCATTCACTCTTTAGTAAGAGGTGATGAGTATGTATAAATTATCCGGAAGTTATATTCTTGCATTTCCTTTATGCTTTAATGCTTATATTCCACTTGCTCATTGAATGATTGAATGCATCTAGCAAAACTAAGGTACTTTGTATAACCTTGGGTTCTTTCTATGACACGGATGACTCTTGCATAGAAAGACCGTTTAAGGCAAGTACCCTAATNAACTGATGAGTGCAAAGTGCGAAGATGTGCATGGATTGTGGAAATAGGTTTCCATAGAAGACCACCAGCCACTTGAGTGAGAAGTTCAGGCCCCATCTAGAATTTGAACGCTATACAACGTTCGAACGCCCATAAAGGAAAAACAGATACAACGTTCGAACGCCAACTCAAGTTCGAATGTTCTCCATAGGCAGGCTGCAGAGTAATTGGCTTTTCACTTGGACTTGGGCAATATACACTATTCCTTCACACTCTCTTGTCTCCCCCCTTCCTCCTTACCTATAAATACTCCCCTTGGAGGAGCCTTTGAGGGAGGATGGTTTTTGTAGAAGACTATAACTTGGTTTGTAAGGCTTAGACTACACCAAGAACTAGTAGAGAGCTAGCCGGAGGCTTAGACTCCCACTCATGTAGCTAGATGTATGTTATGTTTGCTTGTATCAAGGGAGTTAGATCATCTTTTGGTTGAAGAAACAACTCTTCGTCTTTTGATTGAGGAAGCAACCCTCCATATTTTGGTTGAGGAAGCAACCCTCCATCTTTTGGTTAAGGAAGCAACCCTCTAAAAGTGACTAACTTTCTTCTACTTTCATTGTTTATGTCTTTTACATCCATTGCTTGAGCTTCCTTCTATCTTAGAAGGGTAAAACTCTTCCACTTTTCTAGAGCTTTACCAAAGTCATGAAGGGTGGAACGTGATTCACTCATTCTTCGTTGAAGATCAACTGTTTGTGTAGTGTGTGTCACTTTGTAACTCTTCTACTTACAAGGATGAGTATCACTCACTTTTCTAGTTTTACCAAAGTCATGAAGAGTGAGTACTTCCTCATTCACTCTTTAGTAAGAGGTGATGAGTATGTATAAATTATCCGGAAGTTATATTCTTGCATTTCCTTTATGCTTTAATGCTTATATTCCACTTGCTCATTGAATGATTGAATGCATCTAGCAAAACTAAGGTACTTTGTATAACCTTGGGTTCTTTCTATGACACGGATGACTCTTGCATAGAAAGACCGTTTAAGGCAAGTACCCTAATTAGATCTTCATGACAATATTTCAATCTTCACCATTATTGTGCTTTATTTAAAGAATGGAACATTAATGTCATGCTTGGATGCCTTGTAGAAACACTTGCTTGTTTGTAGATGGGTTGAATCTTGGCACAGACAATTCTTGTAAACTTCTAAAAAGGCATAGGAACCATATGCTTAATTCTCACAGTCCATCTTTATCTTCTGATTAACTTGTTGTTGACACGGGAGTTAATTGAGTTATAAAACACAAGTATAATAAACTGGATAATTAATTACATGTTTTGATCCTCAAACTAAAGACTGGCTGTTACGTTTGATAATTTATCTTATATTTTGTCAAGAAAAAAAAATCAATTGGAAAGAATCTTATATTCTATCTAGCAAACCCCATAACTTCAAACTCTCACGGTTTCCAGTTACTTGGTCTCTATCACTGCTTACTTCAAAACACCAATCATAGTTCCCTGTGGATTCAACTCCNCTTTGATAATTTATCTTATATTTTGTCTAGAAAAAAAAATCAATTGGAAAGAATCTTATATTCTATCTAGCAAACCCCATAACTTCAAACTCTCACGGTTTCCAGTTACTTGGTCTCTATCACTGCTTACTTCAAAACACCAATCATAGTTCCCTGTGGATTCAACTCCGAACTTAACCGGATTATTACTACAGTTTGACCGCCTGCACTTGGGTGTACACATTTCGTATCAAGTCAGATCACTCAGGTTATTCATCTGCCAACTTTATACCATGCAATAGTTAAACATCCTTAGTGCACCAGAAGGTCAAGCCATTCAGTTGGAACACTGTGGTTATTCAATCGGCAGGTTAATGATTCAANTCGCCTGCACTTGGGTGTACACATTTCGTATCAAGTCAGATCACTCAGGTTATTCATCTGCCAACTTTGTACCATGCAATAGTTAAACATCCTTAGTGCACCAGAAGGTCAAGCCATTCAGTTGGAACACTGTGGTTATTCAATCGGCAGGTTAATGATTCAATGATGACCTAATTTTGGGCTACGTATTGAACTGAAAACATTGGCTATGCTGAGACTCAACTTGTCTATAACCAATTAATCGACTTTTACGTAACACCCAATTATGTACATCACTGTATCATGCATGAAGTAGATATAATAGTAGATAATATGGTATAGAATATTAATTACTATTCGGTGTTCATAACCGTGAGCATATTATAAATATAACCATCCATCATTGAAGGGAGATATATATATATATATATATATATATATATATATATATAAATATATA
>CAUOFW020004103.1:444459-574119 GCA_963454935.2 Ilex paraguariensis
ATATATATATATATATATATATATATATATATATATATATATATATATAATACTATATAATAAAACATCGGCATTCCATAACTTAACCAATAATATACATATTTACCCCTCATTGAAGGGTAAAAGTAAACTACTCACACTCCATTGCTATAGGTAAGCAATAAGTGCGGGTGAGTTTCATTACAACAAAACAAAATACAGACACTCCTTCCCCACGGTATAATTGAAAAATACAACCACCCTTAATATTTGTTAAGACACAATGATGGCGGAAGTTCAATTCTCCAAGTAAAAACACATAATAGAAATGTAGAAATAACATATTTCTCTTTGGAGAGTAGGTCGGGTAGGGTTTCATTTTGGCTTTCTTCTTTTCTCTCTTGTTTTCTCTTCTTTTCTTTTCTTCTCCTTTCTTTTCTTTTCCTTTCTCTCATTTGGATTGTCTGGAGCTCCCTTGAACTTCCTATCCTCTCTCCCGATTGAAGAAGGTTGCATGGCCTATTTACAGGCAAAATAGGAAACAGGAGGTGGAATATAATGATGAGCCACCTAGAGCAACTGTCTGGACGCCACCACCACTATCCAGATGGTGCTAGCTTGCTAGATTTGTGGTGCTGATCTTTTTATTATTGTGGTGGTTTCTTGATAATATTACACTTTCTTCCCTGCTGGTTTCAAGCTTTGACAGATTGCTCTTTGCAATTTCTAGCAATTCCGCACAAAATCTTGAAATTTCAGATAAAACACACATAAAACCCTAGTTTACACACAAACCCTAATTAATAGTTTTTAACTGTTTTATCTTTACCAAACTGACTTTTTTAATTATTCTAATTTACATACTAATTAGGGTTAATCAACCATCCATCACTTAAGGGGAGGTATGAACATTAACACATAAATAAAACATTANTGACTTTTTAACTGTTTTTATCTGTTTTATCTTTACCAAACTGACTTTTTTAATTATTCTAATTTACATACTAATTAGGTTAATCAACCATCCATCACTTAAGGGGAGGTATGAACATTAACACATAAATAAAACATTAGCATTTTCATAATCCAAATAATATTACACATGCATTCACCCTTCATCAAAGAGTATAAATGGACTACTCACACCTCATTGCTATAGATAAGTGCTTGATTGCATTCACCCTAATCTCGAAACATCTCCCTGATTTATGTGTATGGCTTATATGGATAGGGAAGTGTCACTTTCCCTCGAGTACAGTGCTAGAAATGGGGAAAACGTGTGTATGGATGAAAATGTGAGTGCAAAAGTACTCCCCAAGTGAAGAGAGACTTGCAAGTGTCGTGTTTTACTTGGAATGGGTATTCTAATGTCATCTCCTTAGGGATGGAAGGTTGAATTGTGGTGAAGGTGATTTTGTAAAAAATGAAAAGTGTAAAATCTTGTTTGTGTTTTGGTGAGTGGAGATTTTGATAAAAATGTAATGATAAAAGTCTATGGTGTATCAAGAGCTCACAACCATGTCTGCACTTAACCTAGTCAAACCAAACACCTTACACTACGAGGAAGAATGGAAGAGAGTTGATTTCACATACCCAAGAGGAAATTCCCCTTGGATTAGCCAACTAAAAGTTTAGCTACACATAGTCAAAGCAAGAACATACACAATGTAAAGAGACATGGTGATGAAATAAAGCTTTAAACTTGTATTGATGCAAGGAAAAGGTGAAACTACAAAAAAACAAATTCATTTGATACCCAAAATATAAAGCTTGGAAAGAAAAACCCAAATTTAGACATGGAATTATAAGAATATGAAGCTAGACTTGATTACATTTGAAATAAATGAGATTAAAGTGCAACATGTAAAGATTACAAGTAATTTAAAGCTTACTACAATTGAAATGGTTGAGGAAATGCAAAAACCTAACTTTCTCTCTCTAAAACTTCATCTTCTTCCTTGGAGCTTCTCTTTCTCAACTTGTGTAAAAATTGAATAATTTGTGTAAGACTTGGTCAAAATTCATCCATACCCCTTCCATGGTCTGTGAGAGCGAACTTCACATGAGTGGGAAGGGATTAGACACTTCAACAAGCCAAGTATGCACCTCCCATGCCTTCACCAACTACCTTTCCTCTCTCTCATGCCTCTCCTTTGCTTTCTCTTTCAAAATCAGAATTTAGGTGTAAGAGAACATCATGGTGTGTCAAAGATGTCAGGGCATGTGTGGAATGACAAGAGGTGGGCTCCTGAAGTAGGTGGGGTCGTGTTTGCAGGCTTCTGACATTTCTGGGAAAAACCAATCGGTAGAAAGATCAAAAACCTACTGGTACATTTTTTCCAGTAAGCAAAATCTACCAATAGGTTTGCACAAGGGCTACGGTAGAAGAATTCTAGCGCACTTTTCCTACCGGTAGGTTTTGGAACTTCTATCGGTAGATTTTTCTGATTTCTACCGGTAGGTTTTAGGGTACTTCTACACGTAGGTTTTCTCTTGTTTTGGCATTTTTTTGGTCTCTTGATGTCCTGAGCCATCCGTTAAGCCTTCCCTTCTTCTCCATTGCCTTTAAGCACTTGATGGAAGGCTTAATACATGCCCTTACCTACTCTGTACCTACATTCACACAAATCTCTATTAAATGTGAGTTTAAACACATTTTCCCCCATTTTCACCACAAAAACAAGTATAAATGGGTGCAAAGAGATGCATGATATGCAATACTCTATGCTCATCATATTAGAATGAATGATTGTTGTACCCGCATCTTCCAATAAGAAGAATGAAATGAATTCTTTCTTACTTGCTGAAGTCTTCTAATATGTGGTGTGCTAGACTAGGTGACCTAATTTAAATCATACACTCAAGTATAAGTGGTCAAATTCTAATATTTCTCAATTTAAGTCCAAGGTCGAACCCACATGGAGCTAACTGTTGGAATTCACAATGGAAAAAGTAAGATTGTCTTGTGTGTAGTGTGTGCTTCACAATAACTTATGGTGTGAACTTAGAATTATCAAATAAACTTTTAACTTAAAGTCTTGATAAAAATAAAAAAATGTACTCTTTAGTTCGAGGATCCAACATGCATTAAGAGTGGTTAGCAAAGTTTTTTAGAATATAAAATTATTTAATTTTGTGTACTACAGGAATTTGAAGGAATAAATTGCAGAAAATCAGAAAATTAAAATAGCAGAATACAGTTGAAAGTCCAAAAAACAGAAACATAGCACCGTCCGGACGGTGGGCCAAGCGTCCGGACAGTAGTGCTTTATTTATATACAACCCCATGCAAAGACGAATCATTTCTGCACTTCTCAAACCATAAAACTCGAACATAGCCAAAACTTTCAAAGCAATCTCTCTCAAATCTGTAATTTTTCAGCCATTTTTTGTTAAATTTGTTTCGATTATTCTCTTACCCATCATATTTTGAAGGTAACAACCGATTTTGAATCAACTAAAACGAAGCATTTGAGAAGAAATCAAGAAAATATGGATTCAAGATGGAGAACGAGAAGATCCTCAAGTCAGGCACAGAGAGATCAAATCGAGCAACCTCAAGCACTTCCACAACAACTAGGAGCAAAAAATATCTTCAATGAGGTGATGTTTGAAAATTTTGAACAGCAAGCCTGGTACGATGCTAATTTTTTGACTAAAACTATTATTTCTGAAAGGCTAGTTATTTACGAAGATTTTGAGAACATAGGCATACATCAAATTCTTGCAACTAGAGGATGGTTACANCAATGGAAAAAGTAAGATTGTCTTGTGTGTAGTGTGTGCTTCACAATAACATAGGGTGTGAACTTAGAATTATCAAATAAACTTTTAACTTAAAGTCTTGATAAAAATAAAAAAATGTACTCTTTAGTTCGAGGATCCAACATGCATTATATTGCTTGATTATGAAAATGCCACTTTACAACAATCAACTCCCATCTGACTAAAAAGTTAACCGGTAGGTTTGATGTTAATTAAACCATATCACAACAATTGTTGAGGTTAGCCTGAAGGTCTATGTATCACACAACAACCAAATAACCCTTGTAAACCTGAAGGTGAAGCATTCAAAAGGTTTACTTCTGCTATTCAATCGGCAGGTCAATGATTTAAGAAGATGGAGTTTTGATTTATGCATTAAATCAAAAGTATTAGATATGACGAGATTTAACCCATCTATAACCAATCTTTTGACTATTACATAAAACCCAACTACATGCATCATCAAATCATACATGGAGTACATAATAACTATAGATAGAATCGTATATAGCAATAGGCTTTGCTCGGTGTTCATAACCATAAGCATATAATAGTAATAACCATCCATCACCTAAGGGAGGTATGAACATTAATGCATAAATAAAACATCAACATTTTCATAACCCAAATAATATTACACATGCATTCACCCTTCACCAAAGGTTATAAATGGACTACTCACACCTCATTGCTATAGATGTGTGCTTGATTGCATTCACCCTAATCTCCAAACATCACCCCAGTTTATGTGTATTGCTTACATGGATAGGGAAATGTCACTCTCCCTCAGGTTCGATGCTAGAAATTGGAAAAACGTGTGTATGGATGAAAATATGTGTGTGTGCAAAAGTGCTCCCCAAGCGAAGAGAGACTTGCAAGTGTCGTGTTTTACTTGGAATGGGTATTCTAATGTCATCTCCTTAGGGATGGAAGGTTGAATTGTGGTGAAGGTGATTTTGTAAAAAATGAAAAGTGTAAAATCTTGTTTGTGTTTTGGTGAGTGGAGATTTTGATAAAAAAGTAATGATAAAAGTCTATGGTGTATCAAGAGCTCACAACCATGTCTGCACTTAACCTAGTCAAACCAAACACCTTACACTACGAGGAAGAATGGAAGAGAGTTGATTTCACATACCCAAGAGGAAATTCCCCTTGGATTAGCCAACTAAAAGTTTAGCTACACATAGTCAAAGCAAGAACATACACAATGTAAAGAGACATGGTGATGAAATAAAGCTTTAAACTTGTATTGATGCAAGGAAAAGGTGAAACTACAAAAAAACAAATTCATTTGATACCCAAAATATAAAGCTTGGAAAGAAAAACCCAAATTTAGACATGGAATTATAAGAATATGAAGCTAGACTTGATTACATTTGAAATAAATGAGATTAAAGTGCAACATGTAAAGATTACAAGTAATTTAAAGCTTACTACAATTGAAATGGTTGAGGAAATGCAAAAACCTAACTTTCTCTCTCTAAAACTTCATCTTCTTCCTTGGAGCTTCTCTTTCTCAACTTGTGTAAAAATTGAATAATTTGTGTAAGACTTGGTCAAAATTCATCCATACCCCTTCCATGGTCTGTGAGAGCGAACTTCACATGAGTGGGAAGGGATTAGAAACTTCAACAAGCCAAGTATGCACCTCCCATGCCTTCACCAACTACCTTTCCTCTCTCTCATGCCTCTCCTTTGCTTTCTCTTTCAAAATCAGAATTTAGGTGTAAGAGAACATCATGGTGTGTCAAAGATGTCAGGGCATGTGTGGAATGACAAGAGGTGGGCTCCTGAAGTAGGTGGGGTCGTGTTTGCAGGCTTCTGACATTTCTGGGAAAAACCAATCGGTAGAAAGATCAAAAACCTACTGGTACATTTTTTCCAGTAAGCAAAATCTACCAATAGGTTTGCACAAGGGCTACGGTAGAAGAATTCTAGCGCACTTTTCCTACCGGTAGGTTTTGGAACTTCTATCGGTAGATTTTTCTGATTTCTACCGGTAGGTTTTAGGGTACTTCTACACGTAGGTTTTCTCTTGTTTTGGCATTTTTTTGGTCTCTTGATGTCCTGAGCCATCCGTTAAGCCTTCCCTTCTTCTCCATTGCCTTTAAGCACTTGATGGAAGGCTTAATACATGCCCTTACCTACTCTGTACCTACATTCACACAAATCTCTATTAAATGTGAGTTTAAACACATTTTCCCCCATTTTCACCACAAAAACAAGTATAAATGGGTGCAAAGAGATGCATGATATGCAATACTCTATGCTCATCATATTAGAATGAATGATTGTTGTACCCGCATCTTCCAATAAGAAGAATGAAATGAATTCTTTCTTACTTGCTGAAGTCTTCTAATATGTGGTGTGCTAGACTAGGTGACCTAATTTAAATCATACACTCAAGTATAAGTGATCAAATTCTAATATTTCTCAATTTAAGTCCAAGGTCGAACCCACATGGAGCTAACTGTTGGAATTCACAATGGAAAAAGTAAGATTGTCTTGTGTGTAGTGTGTGCTTCACAATAACTTATGGTGTGAACTTAGAATTATCAAATAAACTTTTAACTTAAAGTCTTGATAAAAATAAAAAAATGTACTCTTTAGTTCGAGGATCCAACATGCATTAAGAGTGGTTAGCAAAGTTTTTTAGAATATAAAATTATTTAATTTTGTGTACTACAGGAATTTGAAGGAATAAATTGCAGAAAATCAGAAAATTAAAATAGCAGAATACAGTTGAAAGTCCAAAAAACAGAAACATAGCACCGTCCGGACGGTGGGCCAAGCGTCCGGACAGTAGTGCTTTATTTATATACAACCCCATGCAAAGACGAATCATTTCTGCACTTCTCAAACCATAAAACTCGAACATAGCCAAAACTTTCAAAGCAATCTCTCTCAAATCTGTAATTTTTCAGCCATTTTTTGTTAAATTTGTTTCGATTATTCTCTTACCCATCATATTTTGAAGGTAACAACCGATTTTGAATCAACTAAAACGAAGCATTTGAGAAGAAATCAAGAAAATATGGATTCAAGATGGAGAACGAGAAGATCCTCAAGTCAGGCACAGAGAGATCAAATCGAGCAACCTCAAGCACTTCCACAACAACTAGGAGCAAAAAATATCTTCAATGAGGTGATGTTTGAAAATTTTGAACAGCAAGCCTGGTACGATGCTAATTTTTTGACTAAAACTATTATTTCTGAAAGGCTAGTTATTTACGAAGATTTTGAGAACATAGGCATACATCAAATTCTTGCAACTAGAGGATGGTTACAGTATGTTAGATTGCATGTTCCTGCTTATGATTGTCTAGTTAGAGAATTTTATAGTAATGCTAAGATTATTGGGGAAAGACAAATGCGGGTATTTGTACGAGGTATTATTTTTTAAGTTACACCGGCTACTATAGTCGAAACTTTTCAACCCATGCAAAGACCTGAAAACTCACAATATCCGTACACTGATTTACCTGATTTAGATACCATAGGGAGAGAGGTGACGGGTAATCCAAAATTTGGTTGGGGTAGACCGAATAAATATATCAAGCAAGGAGACCTGACTGATAAATATCGAATTCTGAATTTGATCACAGTACACAGTTTATTACCTCGTGCCCAAAAGAATCAAATCTACACTGAGCAAGCTTATTTTCTATATGCATTCAGAATGGGGCATACCATAGATTTGTTGAATTTAATCCTGAATCAAATGGTACTTGTTGTGGATAGGAAAAACTATTCACTCCCCTATGCTATGCTAGTTTCTCAGCTTTACAGGAACAAAGGTGTGATCATCAATCCAACATGGAAGACTGTAGACCATTTTGGCCCACTAGACAAAATTTCATTGAGAAAAAGTTATGGAGGACAATAAGAAGAACAACCAGAGGTACCCCCTCCAGCATAAGAGGAGCCATTTCAAGGCCTTGAAGAATTCATTCCGTTAGAACAACAGCAACCACAAGAGGATCAACTATACATACCAGTGGATGNGTTGGAATGGGTATTCCAAGGTTGTCTTCTTAGGTAAGGAAGGTTGAATTGTGGAGAAGGTGATTTTGTAAAAAACAAAAAAGTGTAAAATCTTGTGAGTTTGTGTTTTGGTGAATGGAGATTTTGATAAGATTGAAATGAAAACAAGCTTGACTAATTCGAAGAGGTCATTCCAATGGTAATGCCAAATCAAGTTAAAACATTCCACTAATGGTTTCTCAGGTCTTGATTGATTTGTAGGAAATGAGAAACTAATGTGGAGGTGTAGGCTCAAGCATACCCCGTTACAAGTCTACGGTGTATCAAGAGCTCACAACCACGTCCGCACTCAACCTAGTCAAACNTAATTTGTGTAAGACTTGGTCAAAATTCATCCATACCCCTTCCATGGTCTGTGAGAGCGAACTTCACATGAGTGGGAAGGGATTAGAAACTTCAACAAGCCAAGTATGCACCTCCCATGCCTTCACCAACTACCTTTCCTCTCTCTCATGCCTCTCCTTTGCTTTCTCTTTCAAAATCAGAATTTAGGTGTAAGAGAACATCATGGTGTGTCAAAGATGTCAGGGCATGTGTGGAATGACAAGAGGTGGGCTCCTGAAGTAGGTGGGGTCGTGTTTGCAGGCTTCTGACATTTCTGGGAAAAACCAATCGATAGAAAGATCAAAAACCTACTGGTACATTTTTTCCAGTAAGCAAAATCTACCAATAGGTTTGCACAAGGGCTACGGTAGAAGAATTCTAGCGCACTTTTCCTACCGGTAGGTTTTGGAACTTCTATCGGTAGATTTTTCTGATTTCTACCGGTAGGTTTTAGGGTACTTCTACACGTAGGTTTTCTCTTGTTTTGGCATTTTTTTGGTCTCTTGATGTCCTGAGCCATCCGTTAAGCCTTCCCTTCTTCTCCATTGCCTTTAAGAACTTGATGGAAGGCTTAATACATGCCCTTACCTACTCTGTACCTACATTCACACGAATCTCTATTAAATGTGAGTTTAAACACATTTTCCCCCATTTTCACCACAAAAACAAGTATAAATGGGTGCAAAGAGATACATGATATGCAATACTCTATGCTCATCATATTAGAATGAATGATTGTTGTACCCGCANCACTTGATGGAAGGCTTAATACATGCCCTTACCTACTCTGTACCTACATTCACACAAATCTCTATTAAATGTGAGTTTAAACACATTTTCCCCCATTTTCACCACAAAAACAAGTATAAATGGGTGCAAAGAGATGCATGATATGCAATACTCTATGCTCATCATATTAGAATGAATGATTGTTGTACCCGCATCTTCCAATAAGAAGAATGAAATGAATTCTTTCTTACTTGCTGAAGTCTTCTAATATGTGGTGTGCTAGACTAGGTGACCTAATTTAAATCATACACTCAAGTATAAGTGGTCAAATTCTAATATTTCTCAATTTAAGTCCAAGGTCGAACCCACATGGAGCTAACTGTTGGAATTCACAATGGAAAAAGTAAGATTGTCTTGTGTGTAGTGTGTGCTTCACAATAACTTATGGTGTGAACTTAGAATTATCAAATAAACTTTTAACTTAAAGTCTTGATAAAAATAAAAAAATGTACTCTTTAGTTCGAGGATCCAACATGCATTAAGAGTGGTTAGCAAAGTTTTTTAGAATATAAAATTATTTAATTTTGTGTACTACAGGAATTTGAAGGAATAAATTGCAGAAAATCAGAAAATTAAAATAGCAGAATACAGTTGAAAGTCCAAAAAACAGAAACATAGCACCGTCCGGACGGTGGGCCAAGCGTCCGGACAGTAGTGCTTTATTTATATACAACCCCATGCAAAGACGAATCATTTCTGCACTTCTCAAACCATAAAACTCGAACATAGCCAAAACTTTCAAAGCAATCTCTCTCAAATCTGTAATTTTTCAGCCATTTTTTGTTAAATTTGTTTCGATTATTCTCTTACCCATCATATTTTGAAGGTAACAACCGATTTTGAATCAACTAAAACGAAGCATTTGAGAAGAAATCAAGAAAATATGGATTCAAGATGGAGAACGAGAAGATCCTCAAGTCAGGCACAGAGAGATCAAATCGAGCAACCTCAAGCACTTCCACAACAACTAGGAGCAAAAAATATCTTCAATGAGGTGATGTTTGAAAATTTTGAACAGCAAGCCTGGTACGATGCTAATTTTTTGACTAAAACTATTATTTCTGAAAGGCTAGTTATTTACGAAGATTTTGAGAACATAGGCATACATCAAATTCTTGCAACTAGAGGATGGTTACAGTATGTTAGATTGCATGTTCCTGCTTATGATTGTCTAGTTAGAGAATTTTATAGTAATGCTAAGATTATTGGGGAAAGACAAATGCGGGTATTTGTACGAGGTATTATTTTTTAAGTTACACCGGCTACTATAGTCGAAACTTTTCAACCCATGCAAAGACCTGAAAACTCACAATATCCGTACACTGATTTACCTGATTTAGATACCATAGGGAGAGAGGTGACGGGTAATCCAAAATTTGGTTGGGGTAGACCGAATAAATATATCAAGCAAGGAGACCTGACTGATAAATATCGAATTCTGAATTTGATCACAGTACACAGTTTATTACCTCGTGCCCAAAAGAATCAAATCTACACTGAGCAAGCTTATTTTCTATATGCATTCAGAATGGGGCATACCATAGATTTGTTGAATTTAATCCTGAATCAAATGGTACTTGTTGTGGATAGGAAAAACTATTCACTCCCCTATGCTATGCTAGTTTCTCAGCTTTACAGGAACAAAGGTGTGATCATCAATCCAACATGGAAGACTGTAGACCATTTTGGCCCACTAGACAAAATTTCATTGAGAAAAAGTTATGGAGGACAATAAGAAGANACTATGAGGAAGAATGGCGGAAAGTTGATTTAGCATACCCAAGAGGACATCTCCCTTGGACTAGCCAACTAAAAACATAGCTACACATAATGGATGCAATGACATACACAATGTAAAGAGACATGGTGAAGAAATGAAGATTAAAACTTGTGCTAATGCAAAAAGAAGTTAAACTACAAAGATAAGTTCATTTCATACCCAAATGTGAAGCTTTGAAGAAGAAACCCCAATGTAAACATGGTAGGAACAAGAATATGTAACTAAACTTGAAATACACTTGAAATAAATGAGATTAAACTGCAAAAAATAAAGATTAAAAGTGAAATACAGCTTACTACAAGTGAAATGGGTGAGGAAATGCAAAAATCTAACTTTCTCTTTCGAGAACTTCTTTTTTTTCCTTGGGGACCTTCTCTCTCTAAAAGCTTCTTTAGCTGAATAATGGTGTAGAAATTCCTCATTTTCATTCATTAGCCCACTTATGGTCTGTGAGAGTAGACTTTCCATCTATGGGAAGTGATTTGACACTTGCACAAGGATGGAAAAACCATGCCTGCAACCCACCATGCCTCCCTCTTTCTCTCTCTTCCTCTTCCATGCTATTTATTCCAAAGTCAGGGTCTAGGTGTAGGGAGGCATGCTTGTATGTAGGATATGTTAGGGGATCTGTGGGAGAAGTAGAGGTGGGCCCACAGAGCAGTTAGAGAAACGATTGCAGTTGTCTGGCGTTTCTAGGTAAAACCTACTGGTAGATCAATGACAAAACCTACCGGTAGGTTTTGTCAGGGTAGTAGCAAACAATTCCAGTGTGCAAAACCTACTAGTAGGTTTTCACCTGTTTTGGCTTTTTCTTGATTTCTTGCTATCTCGAGCCACTCGTTAAGCCTCTCCTCCTTCTTCATTGTTTGTAAGCACTTGATAGAACGCTTAACATGCGCCAATACCTACTCATTACCTACAATCACACAAAACTCCATTAGTTGTTAGATTAAATGCAATTTATCTCATTTTCACCACAAAAAGCAAGTATATAAGGGTGCAAAGAGATACATGATATGAAATGTCTTGTTCTAATCAATGAGCAAGAAGAATGAGATAACTCCATTACAATAGAAAACAACATACAACAAGTCCTTTCTCGAGGACTAATTGAAGCACCCCCACTCTTATTACCAGTGAGGGCACAAAAGTGAGAGAGGTTCAACCCTCCAAGTACAAAGGATGGAACATAAATGTAGAAGAAGAGAGTTCATGGCTATTAAAAATGTTTAAGTTAGGATTTTCTCTTCTCGGTTCTAGATTTTTTCTCTCTTGCGAACTGCTTGATTGGTTTTCATTGTATTCCCTAATCTTCGAACAGGAACTCTCAAATGTGTATATGGATTTTGTGTGTAGGTGAGTGTCACTCTCCCTCGAGTTCGATGCTAATAATGGGGAAATGGATGTGTGGAAAGAAATGTGTGTGTGTGTGTGTGTGTGAATAAAAGTGCTCCCCATGCGCAGAGAGACTTTTGAGTATCGTGTTTTACTTGAAAATCGTATTCCAGGTCATCTCCTCAGGGAAGGAGGTGCATCATTTTGAAGGAGATTTTGGTGAAAAAGGGTCAAGTGTAAAAAATCTTTAAGTTTGAGTTTTGGTGATTGTGTTTTTGCTAAAAATTAAATGGAACAAGGTCATTCCAATGGGAATGCCAAATCAACTAAAGACCTTCCTCCAATAGTGCTTAGATGTTCAATTTATTCGTAGGAAGCGTAGGACCAAAATGGAGATAAGGATTCAAGCATACCCCGTGACAAGTCTATGGTGTGTCAAGAACTCAGAACCACGTCCACACTCAACCTAGTCAAACTGAATCATCGTACACTACGAGGAGGAATGAAAATGAGTTGAAGTAGCATACCCAAGGAGAATTTTCCCTTAGATTAGCCAACTATAAACTTAGCTACTCATATTTAAAGCAAATACATAAATGAAATGAAGAGACATTGTAAAGAAATCAAGATTGGAGCTTAGTTTAATGCAAGAAAACATAAACTATGAAGAAAAATATGTAATACCCATTTTAAAACCTGAAAATGAAGAAAACTTGACACAACAATGTTGAAATCCAAAATGTAGCATTAAATTTGCAATGTACTTATAATAAATGACATTAAAGACATTAAATAAAGTTTACACAAGTCTTACAATAAACTACAAGTGAATGGATGGAACAAAATGCAAAAATATGAACTTCGCTCTCTAAAACTTCATCTTCTTCCTTGGAGCTTATCTCTCGATATTGCAATGTCCTGTGTATAATGGTGTATCTCCTTGCAAAAAATGTCCATGGAGCTCCCTAGGGTCTATGTGATGGACCTCCCATCCATAGAAGCTCGATTGGATGGAAAGGCCAAGCTAGCACAGGCCTGGCCTGCACTTCCAGGCTTCACCTCTTCTCTCTCTCCTCATTAATGTCCAAGCCTGCAAAGTCCAAGCTAGGGTTGAGGAGGGAATGTTTGTGTGTAAGGAGTGTCAGGGAACAAGTGGGAGACCCAATGGTGGGACCCCAAAAGTTACAGAGCTTGGATGCAAAATCTGGTGTGTTTCAGCAAAACCTACCAATAGGTCGATAGAAACCTACCAGTAGGTTTTACTCCAGTGAGCAAAATCTATCGGTACGTTTGTGGTAGGTTTTCCTTTGTTTTGCTAAATTCTTTCTTCCTTCAACTTTCAAGCTATCGTCAAGCCTCCACCTCACCTCTAGTGACCTTAAGCACCATGATAGGGCCTAACATGCACCATTTGAACCCCTTTACCTGTAAACATACTGAAACTCTATTAATAGCTCAAACATTGCAATTCCACTCATTTTGACTGCAAAAACAAGCATAAAAGGGATGCAAATGTACATAGGATATGCAATATTTTGTGCTAATCACACCCCCAACTTGAGCCTTGCTAGTCCCTAGCAAAGTTTTTTTTCAAACCAACGAATATGAAATTACAACAATACATGTACACAAGTAATTCATCAAACACTAAAATAAAAAAATCACAATGCAATTAATGAAATGAACTTGGGCAAGATGGAACAACAACTGGTATTTCATTAATTACTTTCAAAATGTGGAGTACATGGAGATACAATTCAAAAAGATACAAAATGACCTAAAATTCCTAAAGACTCTTCTACTCGGCCAATGACTCCACTCCTAGCTATGTACAACCCCTCTGAAAAAGAACAAAAATAATAACATCCTACTCATCACCTTCACCATCATTCTCACCCTCCTCCTCATCCTTGTCATTATCCTCATCAGTATCCCCCACCTCAACTATAGTGGAAATTGAGGGGGTAGAGCCAGGAGGTCACCAGGAATCGGCTCTCCTAGAAATGTATGCTAAAAAAGTAGAGTAATCATCGCCGAAATCATGTGCATAGTCTCCTCCAAACCGTCAAGGCACTGATATACTGTGCATTCTGGCACAAAAGTGTATGGCCCAGACATAGATGGCCCAGTAGAGGAAGGTCCCGCAATTGATGACTCCAGCCTCGGAACCCTAGCCCGCTCATCTCGGCTCATTGTCATCCTCTTACTACTACTCGCTCTCCCGATAGCTCCAGTCTCGGGGAGAGTGATCTTGTCAAAGGCATAACCCTTCACCTTGAAGTGATCACACATTTGCGTGACAAAGTTTCCAAATGGGAGGTTCACCTTTGGCTTTCTAGCCTGGGCGAATTCCTTCATCACCTCTCATACAAAGAGTGCAAAGTCCATAGCCTTCCCTAACATCACCGTATCCAAGAGGGAAAGTTTTTCAATGTTAGGAGTCTTCTCGGCATCCCTTGGAAGCAGGTTATAATGCAAGAGCTTGTTCATTATCCCATACGAATATTTAAGGTCCTCGACTTGGACCGTTCCCCTAAACATAGTTGGGTCCTCGTACATCAAAGCCACATATTCAGGGATGGTCTTGATCCTAGTAATGTTATGTGGGTACACCAGGGTGGAAGGAGGTGGCCTCTCATACTTCAATAAGGTGGCGATCACAGTAGGGGTCACATCAAAAGTCCTGACCCTCATGTTCGTTCTCAAACTCGTCCACCACTTTGAGTTTTTGGTAAAACTCCCGACATAAAGACAAATTGAACCCACTCACGGGCTCAACCAAAACCCAATCCCATGAGCCTCAATGATTTTCACAACATCGTTGTTTGGGCCAAGGGATATTCGATCAATGTACCTCTCACAAGTAACATTCTTTTCTTGGATGCTTTGGTACTTATCATCACTAGACCCTTCCCCGCTACTCTTGTGGGCACTCGCACCTTCGAGCTGTGGAGAGCTAAGCCTGGTGCGCTTGGTTCAAGCCATGCACAGCAACAGTGCCCCATATAGGAAGAATTACAAAAATGCCAAGAACACACCCTCAATCAGGTCCATAGGGTCAAGAATGATCCTTCCCTAGCGAGCAATCACAATAGTTTTGAGATTTTTGGAAAATGTAAGGACATTTGGGCTTGGAAAATTTTGGCAAAACTAGGGTTTTAAAAGAGGAAATGTTCACTAAAAACCACTCAATCAACATGCCTAGTAATGAGAAATGGGAGATTAAAGTGATGGGTGAGGGATTTTGTAGGTTAGAGATGCTTGGAGGGAGAGAAAATTGCCTTAGGGTTTGTAATTTAGGGAGACAATGAATAGTTCTCCCGAAAAAATATGATTAAAACCCTTAATTTTAGCATTCTGGGCATAACCTACCAGTAGTTTCATGAAAACCTACCGGTAGGTTTTACTCCAGTGAGCAAAACCTATCGATAGGTTTGCGGTAGGAGTAGCACCAGTGGCCAAAACCTACCGGTAGGTTTTTACTTATTTGCAAAATAAACCACTACTATCCAAATCACTTCCACTCCACTTCATTTCAAAGCCTACACATTCTAACACCCTATATTTGACTTCTACTCCACCAAAACATGTGCTAAACTTGTAAACCACAATTTGAACCATCATGCCCAAGTCATTACCAAAATTGCAATTTGATTTAAAATTTTGATGCTTTCAAAACGCAAAGTATGGATTTCTACATTAATCTACCAAAATGAACACCCGCAATATAAGACACATATGCAAATAACAAGGGCAATCCTAATTCATTCAAATATCAAAAACTTGAGCAATATTCCCTTATCCTTTAAGCGTAAGGCTATGAAACACGTCATTCAAATGCCCGAATCAAGCACACATGAGCATCACTATAGCCTTAAATACTAGTCTAGAGTATGCACCTACACATTCATTTTCAAAATCATGTGTGTGTGAATTGGACAAGTAATTTGAGCATTTACACAACAGAATTCACATTCGATTGGCTAGCCAAATTCAGCTTCAACGTGAAACACACTATGGTTATCCTGGCCTACACTCCATGTGTACATGTGAGATAGAATCTCGTGCACAAAATAAAGTATGCTCACATGTAATTCAAAACATGAAGTTCATGTATGAAAATGAAACGACCTTGGCATAATCTCATGAAGGGAATGCTAGGGCATCAGGTAGCAAAACTAACTCCTCTTTTTCTTTAAAAGTATGCATCCCCCATGCTGCTCTTGATCATTTAGGACTTTCACGGGTTGTAATGAGGCCTTGGGGTGATATCTAGGTAAATGAACGAATGACAGAGGACAACAAAAAGGGTTGTTCCAATTGAATGGCCATTGTTTCAAAAAAAATCTGCCTTTTCATGGGCTTTTCAGTTTAACACCATCACCACACTCTTTGTTTCTTTCTCCCTCTTTTCCTTAACATTTTTCTTTTATTTTGTCATTCTTTTCTTTTTTTCACCTTTTATTTTACTTTTCTTGGATTTTCATTCTTTTTCAATTCAACTCTTTGAGTTTCAACTTTCATTCATCCCTTTTGTTTAGGCTTCCACACCATACCTCCTTCTCTTTTATGATCATTCATACTCAGCACAAGGAACAACCAAGGTGACGCAAATTTTATCATTTTGCACTGGCTTGGTCAATTAAGAGGCATGGAAACAAATTACAATTAAGGTTCAACCACAGCACTAGGGATAAAATTTCCACTAGAAAAAGGGCAAAGGCTCAAAGTGAAACAAAGATGACCTAAGATCATTTCTAGATAGGTATGGGGGGGGCATTGTACATATCAAGATCAAGTCAATCTACTACCCAAATGCACCTAGCCAATACAAGCATACTGAGATTATTGAACAAATTTAAAATTTGAAAAATTGTTCCTTTAGTAAATGTAAGTTTCCTCCAAGAAGGATCGACACTAAAGTTTTCATGGGTCCTTACTTATCTCCTCTATTTATGTCAAGCCTAAAATATGAATCCAATTGATAAATTGCCAAAATTACACATTCAAGAAGCACATACGGTTGAATTCAAAAACAGATACATATGTGATACTCACGCATAGGATGAACTTCTATAATGTGCTCATGTGCTCAAGGTTCAATACAAAGATCAACATATCATCAAACCCATGGCACTCTAAATAAGGGAATACATATCAACATTCAGATAGTTTTCACAAAAAAATTCAATTTTTTCACATAATGTGCACTAATGTAAACAAAAATCTGTATGATAGGTGAAAGGTGAATTTTCACCACAAAAATTGGTATTATCCACAAAAACTTTTCACAAACATTGGTGTATCATGTAAATGGTGCACCTCACCCCCCCCCCCAACTTGATTCATGCATTGTCCTTAATGCAACAAAAAGATATGATATGTAATGAAGGACTATAAACAGATGAATAGGGTTAGAGAACACCTCGCACTTAAGCTTTGACAAAATACCAATATCTGCAACTAAAAAAAACAACACTATATGAAAAGATAAAGTAAGTTGTGCGGTAAGTTGTCTTATAGGGAGACATACCTAGGATTGTCTTATAAGTTGTGCGGTAGGCCCAAAGAGCATCAATCAACCTAAATGACCAATCCTTCCTATTGGGATTCACCGTTTTCTCTAGAATATTTTTAAATCTCCCTATTGGCCAACTCGGCTTGGCCATTGGTTTATAGGTGGTATGCAGTGGACACCTTATATGTGACGCCATATTTATGCATAAGAGATGCAAATGGCCTATTACAGAAATGTGATCCACCATTGCTTATCATAGCACAAGGCATCCCGAACCTCAAAAATATGTTCTCCTTGAGAACCTTGACCAAGAGCCGGTGGACATTGGTTTTAGTGGGGATAGCCTCCACCAATTTGGACACATAGTCCATTACCAGTACGATGTATAGGTAGCCAAATGACATAGGGAAGGGACCCATGAAGTCGATGCCCCAACAATCAAATATCTATATAACAAGTATAGGGGAGAGGGGCATCATGTTCTTTCGGATCACACTACCCAAACATTGGCACCTACCACATTCTTTACAAAATGAAACACAGTCTTTTATCAAGGAGGGCCAATAAAAACCTGATTGTAGAATTTTTGCCAACATCTTTTTGGAAGAGAAGTGACCACCGCAAGCTTTCGAGTGGCAAAATGCTAGGACATCCCTTGCTCATTTTTTGGTACGTATCTCCACATAACTTGGTCAGGATAGTACTTGAACAGGTATGGATTATCGAAGTAGAAGTACTTCACATCTACCATAAACCTTCTTCGATCCTTCGGGCTCCAATGTGGTGGTATTTGCCCTATAGCAAGATAGTTACATATGTTAGCATACCAGGGATACACAGAATGAATTGAAAATAAATGTTAATCAAGAGAAGAGTTAGGGATAGGAATATGCTCACGGGCATCTTACACCACAAGTCGGGATAAATGGTTCGCCACCGCGTTCTCAACTCCCTTTTTATCTTTGATCGTCAAATTGAATTCTTTTAGGAGGAGTATCCAGCTAATGAGTCTCAATTTAGTATCCTACTTAGAAAACAAATACTTCAAAGCAGAATGATCGGTATAGACTATTATAGGTGAACCAATGATCTAGGACCAAAATTTATTCAATGCAAATACTACTACTAGCAATTCCTTTTCAGTGGTGGTATAATTCATTTGTGTCTCGTTAAGGGTTTTGCTAGCATAGTGTATTACATACGGTTTCTTGTCCTGCCTTTGACCGAGCACTACATCGATCGCGTAATCACTCACGTCGCACATAAACTCAAATGGTATATTCCACTTTTGTGGTCGCATAATTGGAGGTGTAGTAAACTTTTCAATTTTTTGAAAGATACCTCACAATTATCTAACCAAACAAATGGGACATCTTTTGAAAGTAAATTGGTTAAAGGTCGGGTCAATGCACTAAAGTCTTTAATGAAATGACGATAAAAGTTAGCATAGCCAAGAAACAACTTGATATCTTTGATGACTGTCAGTGTGGGGAGGTTGGAAATTGCCTTAACCTTTGATTTGTCGACTTCAATCCCCTTTGCCGAGACAATGTGCCCAAGCATAATTCCTTGTGTCACCATGAAGTGACACTTCTCCTAGTTGAGTACCAAGTTCTTCTCTTTACATCTCTCGAGAACTCTTTCCAAATTCTCCAAACATCCACTGAAGGAATACCCAAACACCGAGAAGTCATCCATAAACACCTCCATAATTTTCTCCACCATATCACTAAAAATTCCCATCATGTAACATTGAAAAGTTTTCGGGGCATTACATAGCCCGAAAAGGCATGAGACGATAGGCAAAAGTACCATAGGGACAAGTGAAGGTGGTCTTCTTTTGCTCTTCCAATGCAATCTCGATTTGATTGTAGCCGAAGTACAAATCCAAGAAACAATAGAACAAATGTCTGGCTATCCTTTCCAATACTTGGTCAATGAATGGCAAGGGAAAGTGATCCTTTCTTGTGTAAGAGTTGAGCTTCCTATAGTCAATACATACTCTCCAACCAGTGATCACCCTAGTTGGAATCAACTCATTCTCCTCATTTGCTACCATAGTGACCCCCGATTTCTTTAGTACCACTTGAGTGGGACTCACCCATTTACTATCAGCAATCGAGAAGATGATGCCAACATCAAGTAGTTTAAGTACCTCATCCCTCACCACATCCTTCATAATTGGATTCAACTTTCTTTGTGGTTGTTGGGACAGCTTGGAGTCATCCTCAAGGTAAATGTTGTGTGTGCAAATGAGGGGGCTTTTGCCCTTGATGTTGGTAATTGTCCAACCAATCACTCCCTTGTGCCTCCTCAACACTTCCAAGAGATCCTCTTCTTGCTTCTCCTCCAAATTTGAGCTAATCACCACCGAAAAGGTATTGTCATCCCCAAGATTTGCATACTTAAGATGGGATGTTAATGGCTTCAACTCCAAGATAGTTTTTTTCTCATTTGATGGAAAAATCTTCTTATCTTAGTGTGGAAGTTTCTCAAATGTAAGGGTTCATTTTTCCACCACTCTCAAGATCTCTGGCTCCTCTTGCTCATCAACCTCTTCCTCCCTAAATTTTAACGTGCCCAGCAACTCCAAGTGTTCCTCTACCAAGGTGTCAATCCTATTGACTTCTTGCACTTCCTCATCATCCCCCGATTATTTGCTCAAATTGAACACATTGAAGTCCATAGTCATGCTCTCAAAAGTAAGCTTCATACGACCATTCCTATAATTAATAATAGCATTAGAGGTAGCAAGGAATGGTCTACCTAATATAACAGGGATTTGGGAGCAAGGGTTAGTAACAGGGTGAGTCTCAAGCACAATAAAATTGACAGAAAAATAAAAGTTATCCACTTGAACCAAAACATTCTCAACCATTCCCTTTGATGTTTGAATGCTCCGATTCGCCAACTGAAGAGTGATTGAAGTTGGCTTCAGCTCTTCAAGTTGGAGTTGCTTGTACACCGAATAAGGTAAGAGGTTGAAACTAGCCCCTAAATCAAGAAGTGCTTGCTCCACCCAAAAATTCCCTATTGTGATGGCAATGGTAGGGCAGCCAGGGTCTTTAAACTTTGGTGGGTTGTTCGTCCTCAAGATTGAGCTCACTTGCTCGATGAGGATTGCCTTCTTGTGAAAATTGAGTTTCCTCTTTACTGTGCACAAGTCCTTTAAGATCTTTGCACGAGGAGTGGAATGTTGATTTTTACCTGCTTGAACATCTCAATTATATCAGAATAGTTAGCCATCTTGAAGGGTGGCTTTAAATGATTGGGAAAAGGGGCAGGAATAGGGGATGCATGCACACTTTCATCAACCACTTTCTTCTTCTCACTCACCTCACCCTCCTTAGTGTCAACCTTGGTCTCTTTTCCAATTGGCAATGTGGCCTTAGGTGAGACCTTTGGCATAATGGTCTTAACAATTTGTTTGCCATTTTAAAAGGTGGTGACCAACTTGAGTTGCTCACAACTCTCCCTTATGTGCTCCGATGACTCAATGACATGTTGACCTCTTGGGTTTTCTTGGGGTTGAGCAGGGAATTTCCCCTTCTCTTGTTGTGATGTCCCCATAGAGTTTGTCAACTTCGTGAGTTGAGTTCTAATGTCATTAAAAGCTATGGCATTTTGATTGTTGATGGCGGCTTGGCTTTGAATGAAATTATACAACACCTCCTCCACATTCCTCTTTTGGGGAGGTTGGTAGGTGGGAGGATTGGATGGTCCTTGTGAAACATTTTGTGGAGGTGGACTTTAGGGGAAATTTTGTGGTGGTGGATTCGGTGAATACCCTTGCAGATTGGATTAGGGATATTGGGAGCTAGACGCTTAACCTTAGTCATGGTATTGACTTTGCTTAGGAGGCATAGGAGGTGTATATGTATTAGAACCATGAGGAGAGGGATTCTCATTTCTCCAACTAAAGTTTGAGTGATTACTCCAACCCGAATTGTAATTGTTTGAGTGTGGGGTGAATGATTGCATCATTTGGTTAAAAGCATTGACTTGCTCGTGGTACACTTCCTTAAGTGTCAGAATGTTAGGGAACTCCGATATAAAATGCTCCACACTCTCACAAATTGAGCAAGACTCCTCGGTCTTTGATACATTGAACACCTTGTGCCTCCTATTTACTTCAAGATTCTCCACTTTCCTAGATAACTTGGCAATTTTGGGAAGCAAGTCTTCCCGGTGTCTCAAATCATATATCCCTCCCCCATGTGCTTGATTACTACCTTGAGGAGAAGACCGCGGTACATCGGTGGGATCAGTGATATCCCATGATTGTGCATTTTGTGCCATTGTATCAAAGTATTCTAGGGCCTCATCGGGATCTTTGTCAAAAACTCTCCATTACACATTATATCGATGAACTGTCGATGGCTCTGTGTGATTCATGCATGCTTAATTGGTTTTCGTTGTATTCCCTAATCTCCGAACAGGAACCCTTGAATGTGTTTATGGCTTTTGTGTGTAGGTGAGTGTCACTCTCCCTTGGATTCGATGCTATAAATGGGGAAATGGATATGTGGAAAGAAATATGTATACGTGTGTGAACAAAAGTGCTCCCCAAGGGCAAAGAGACTTTCGAGTGTCATGTTTTACTTGGAAATCGTATTCCAATGTCATTTCATCAAGGAAAGAGGTGAATCGTTTTGAGGTGATTTTGGTGAAAAAGGGTAAAGTGTAAAAAATCTTTGAGTTTGAGTTTTGGTGATTGTGTTTTTGCTAAAAATTAAGTGGAACAAGTGTTGGCTAATCTGAAGGAGTCATTCCAATGGGAATGTCAAATCAACTCAAGACCTTCCTCTAATGGTACCAAGATGTTCGATTGATTCGTAGGAAGCACGGTACCAAAATAGAGGTGAGGATTCAAGCATACCCCGTGACAACTCTATGGTGTATCAAAAACTCACAACCACGTCCACACTCAACCTAGTTAAACTGAATCATCGTACACTATGAGGAGGAATGAAAATGAGTTGAAGTAGCATACCCAAGGCGAATTTTTTCTTGGATTAGCAAACTATAAACTTAGCAACTCATATCTAAAGCAAAGACATAAATAAAATGAAGAGACATTGTAAAGAAATGAAGATTGGAGCTTAGTTTAATGCAAGAAAACATAAACTATCAAGAAAAATATGCAACATGCATTTAAAACTTGAAAATGAAGAAAGCTTGACACAACAATGGTGAAATCCAAAATGTAGCATTAAACTTGCAATGTAATTGTAATAAATGAAATTAAAGACATTAATTGAAGTTTACACAAGCCTTACAATAAACTACAAGTGAATGGATGGAAGAAAATGCAAAAATATCAACTTCTCTCTCTAGAACTTCATCTTCTTCCGTCGAGCTTCTCTCTATATATTGCAATTTCCTGTGTATAATGGTGTATCTCCATGCCAAAAATGTCCATGGAGCTCCCTAGGGTATGTATGATAGACTTCCTATCCATAGCAGGTTGATTGGATGGAAAGGGCAAGCTAACATAGGCCTAGCCAGCACTAATAGGCTTCACCTCTTCTCTCCCTCCTCATTAATGTCCAAGCCTCCAAAGTCCAAGCTAGGGTTGATTGGGGGGACCCCCAAAGTTGCAGAGCTTGAGATGCAAAACCTACCGGTAGGTCGATGAAAACCTATCGGTAGGTTTTACTCCAGTGAGCAAAATCTATAGGTACATTTACGGTAGGTGCAAGTCCAGTAGCCAAAACCTACCGGTAGATTTTTCCTTATTTTGCTAAATTCTTGGTTCCTTTACCTTTCAAGCTATCGTCAAGCCCCCACCTCACCTCCATTGACCTTGTGCACCATGATAGGGCCTACACATGCACCATTTAAACCCCTTTACCTATAAACATACCGAAACTCCATTAATAGCTCGAACATTGCAATTCCACTCATTTTAACCACAAAAGCAAGCATAAAAGGGTTGCAAATGTACATAAGATATGCAATATTTTGTGCTAATCATGAACTCTGCTGAAAATTAATTAAATAGAGGTATTTATAGGTACCAGAGGGGGCAAGGGAACTCCAAGGGTGATAGACACCCAAGCTGACCAATCAGGACCTTTTGTTGCTTAATGGGACCAATAGGAGAAAAGGCAACTTAAGGCGGTTTAGGGCACCATCCAAACACTACCATCATCATCCAAATGGTAGAGATTATTTGGATTTTTGCTTTGCCAGCTAATGATCACATAATATTATATATTTAATGGCCTCATTACATTCATTTGAACTCAACTTTTGTGTTTAAGTACTTAGAGTTGGTCGAATTTATGAATAATGTTGAATTTTCGATGTTGCAGGTAATTATAGTGTAAATCATGTATTTTAGAACCTTGCACCGATGTGTGGATGTGTGGTGAAGATATGGACACATTACTTGAGGATTTGGAGTCTTAAAAGTGAAAGAAATCAAGGAGGTGTCGGTGCTTGGCAACATAGGTACCAGCACCCGCACCATTTGGTTGCAATACCTCAATTTTCCTCCTTTTGGACCATGATCCACTTCGAATCTGAAGAAGTTAAAGACATAAAAGTTGTAGATCTGGTTGTCTTCTGTATTGTTTCAAAACTTCAGCTCAATTGGACAGTTGAATCAATAGTTATGACAATTCTACAAAAACTAGTCTGGAGCAGGCAACCTACCGGAAAGAGCTACCGGTAGGTTTTGCCCAGAATGCCTAGAACGCCTGCAACTCATGCTCCACTTTCTTGGGGGTCCCACCATTGATTCTACCACTTGTCTCTTGACATCCCTTACACATTTACATGTTTCCTACACCCTAGTTGAAGACTTGAGAGACAATGACATTAATGGGGATGGGAGAGAAGGGGGCAGCCATAATGGGTACAGGCTAAGCTTGTCCTTGCCTGTGTAAGAGTCCAACCCCTTCCCCATGCTTGGAGGTTAGCACACACAGACCCTAGAGGACCCTATGGACAAATATTCAAGGCTTCTTCACCATATATTCAGCATTCCACAAGATTTTGAGGGGTGGCTACCTAAGCTTAGAAAGCTCCAAGGAAGAAGATGATGAATAATAAATAGAAATTTTTGTTTTTGCATTTTCCTTTCCATTTCAATTGTAGTAAGCTTTAAATTTCTTGTAATCCTTGACTCTTGCACTTTAATCTCATTTATTTCAAGTATATTGCAAGTTTAGTTACATGTTCTAGTTTTCACCATTGTTGTTTTCAAGTTTTCTTCATTTCCTAGCTTTAAAATGGGTATTGCATATTTTTCTTCATAGTTTAAGATTTCTTGCATTAAGTTAAGTTCCATGTTCCATTTCTTCATTATGTCTCTTTACATTATGCATGTCTTTCCTTTTTGCATAAGTAGCTAGAGTTTTAGTTGGCTAATCCAAGGGGGACCTCCTCTTAGGTATACCATTTCAACTCCTCCCCTTTCCTCCCCTTGGTGTACGGTAATTCGGTTTGACTAAGTTGAGTGTGGACCAGAATGTGAGTCTTTGATATCCCGTAGGCATTGTTATGGGTTATGCTTGGATCCTCACTTCCATTTTTTCCCTCACTTCCCATGAATCAATCGTTCATTTACGCACCATTGGAGGAAGGCTTCGAGTTGATTTGGGATTTCCATTGGAATGAACCTTTTGGATTAGCCGACACTTGTTTTCATTTTATTTTCCTTAAGAACACAACTCACCAAAACTCAAAATTACAAAATATTTTACACTTTTACATTTTCACAAAATCACCTTCACACACTTGAACTTTCCTTCCCTGATGAGATGACCTTGGAATATTTTTCCAAGTAAAACACAACATTCAAAAGACTCCTTGCGCTTGGGGAGCACTTTTGTTCACAACATTACACAACTTTTGTACACCCCATCATTCCACCATTATTCTGTTTCCCTTTGTTTGCAAGGAACCCAGTGAGAGTGACACTCACCCACTTACATAAGCCATATACACATTAAGGGTTCATGTTAGGACATTAGGATACTACAACATAAAACATCAAGCACCAGCCTTCCTTTGTTGACCTTTTGACTTTTTAATCATGCTTGTCTTCATTCTATTGCTTAGCCTCTGCATTTTTATCCATTCGAACTTCTTTAATCATTCTTGAAACCCAACAATATAAATAAATTAGACATTAACCAAAATACTTTATAAATCAATCACTTTAACCTACTTTACGCACACATTTAACCCTAAATTCCAATTCATTATTGCACTATTCAAGGTTAATCACACCTCCAACCAAACATTACTAGTCCCTATTAATAAAACAAATAAAATCATTATCATAGATGTCACGATTGCACCAAATTTATCTGGTGTTCACATAGTGTTCCATGTTTCTATGCTTTGGAAATATACTCTAGATCCTACACATGCGGTGGATTGAGGTGAGCTAGTTGTTGATGTGAATGAGATCTTCGAGGAGGGACTAGTACGTATCATGGATACCCGAGAGTAGGTTTTACAAGGAAAGATTGGGAGGCTAGTGAAGATATTGTGGCAGCAATGTGGTGTGGAGGAGGCGACAAGGGAGCAGGAGGACACTATCCGTGCCACATATCCTTTCTTATTCGCGCATGAAGGTACTTTTTTGTAGTCATAAAGCTTTATATGACTTGTTGCATATGTAAGTAGTTTTATTTGCATTTGTGTGTAAATTTTGGATATGAAATTTTTTTAAAGGGGGGAGAATGTAAAACCCGAGAAAATTTAAATTTTTAATGTAAAAGGGTAATATGGTAATTAGTAGTTACAGTACGGATTGAAAACCCAAATTGGTTTAGAACTCAGATGACAAAATGGACCTCATCCTTGGATTTTTCTTACGAAATCTAGTTACTCAGACAATTTTCGTCGAATTCTAAAATAGTTGAAATTTTCACATTTTACAATGTGATCGGGTGTCGCACGACTAAAATAAATGTGAGCAAATTTTAATTATAAAATATGGGAAATAATTTAAATTTAGTTCAAATAAAATATATAGAACTTAAAACGGCATGAGATTTAATTGATTCGAGGCAAAATTGGATCAGAAAAAGACAAGATGTGTGGCCTAAGGAAAGAAAAGCATTAGAGAGTTTAAAAAGGGGGAAATTTTAAAATTTTCCCCCATTTGGTCCTAAGATTTTCAAATAGAGAGAGAAACACAAAATTTCTCCATCCTTTGGATTGCTTTAAGCTAAGAACAAAAGTTTTTCTACGTGATGAGAGCTACGAATACATACTAAAGATCGTGATTTTTGCCAACGTCTCAAGAACAGATTGTTGGGATCAAAGCCTTGAGGCTTGAGTTGGGTTTCTTAGAGTTTCTACTACATATATTACGCTTCAAGTGGTTGGGTTCTTTTTCTAACTAGGCTTATGTTTTACCTAAGGTTGTATATAAATGGGTAGCATGATTAGAGATGAGATCTCTTTTTTAATATACTGCTAGTGTAACTAGAGTATGAAAAATGGGTATAGAAACATGTAGAACCAATTTTGCATGATTTGGTGATTAACCCTAATTAAAGCATAATTTAATAGGTAAATTGTGTTAGTTGAATAAAGTTAAACTAGTCAAAATAAATCAAATTAGGGTTAGTGTGTGAATAAAGGATAATGCATTAATTGTTGTTCTTTTCAGGGTTTTGTGTGTCAAAGTTTCAAACTACTGGGGAACCAATTGCATTAACGCTACAAACTACTAGGGTGCCAATTATCAACGCTCAAAACAAATGGGGATCAAAGAATTCAAGGTCACCAAACAAGACTTTCATATAATTCAAGGCTACCTAACAAGACTTTCATGTAATTCAAGGCCACCAAACAAGACTTTCATGTAATTCAAGGCGACCAAACAAGACTTTCATGTAATTCAAGGCCACTTAACAAGACTTTCATGTAATTCAAGGCCACCAAACAAGACTTTCACCCTCCTTTGTTGCCTATAAATACCACCCCTTAGGACTTGTAAAGCATTCATCTTTTGGTAGTGGAAAACTCTCCAAAAGTATTATTGCTTTCCTTATTGCTTATTGTTTTCTTTAAGTATTGCTTTCTTTTATTGTATTATTGCTTCCTTTTAATTTATTGCTTTATTTTACTTTAAGTATTGCTTTCTGTTATTGTGTTATTTCTTTCTTTTACTTCCATTGCTTGAGCTTCCTCCTTCCCTTAGAGGAGTGAAACTCTTCCACTTTTCTAGAGCTTTACCAAAGCCGTGAAGAGTGGAACGTGATTCACTCATTCTTTGTCGAAGATCGGCTCCTTGTGTAAAGTGTTTTACCTTGTAACTCCTCTACTTAGAGGGATGAGCATCACTCACTTTTCTAGCTTTAACAAAGCCATGAAGAGTGAGTAGTTTCTCATCTAATCTTTAGTAAGAGGTAATTATCCGGAAGTTAAATTTTTGCATTTCGTTTATGCTTAGCTCTAGTCTTTATTTCTTCATAATGTCTTCTCATCATATTGTTGTCTTTATTTTAAGCATGAATAGTTAAATCTCTTAGTTGGCAAAACCAAGGGGAACCTCCACTTGGGTATAATATTTTGAACTCATTCACCTCCCTTCTTTCAGAGTTCAATGGTTCGGTTTGATTGAATTGAGGGTGGATAACTTGGTGAGTCTTTCATTTTTCATGGGCCTAGTCACGGTTTATGCTTAGATACTGACCAATCTTATCCCTAGCTTCCCACAAATCAATCGTTCATTCATGCTCTATTGGAGGAGGGTTTCAAGTTGAGACAGTATCCATATTGGAGTGACCTCTTGGATTTGCCAACATTTGTTTCTCACTTTACTACCATCAAAACAACTTCCAATAATCAAAGATTTTACACTTTCTTTCTCCCAAAATCACTTTTCCCTCGGTTTATTTCCTTCCCCGTGGAAACGACCTTTGAATACCACCAAGTAAAACACAATCCGTGAAAGTCTCCTTGTGCTTGGGGAGCATTTTTTTTCACACACACGCACATTTGACATTTCATTCATCCACTATTTCGTTGCCCTTTCTTTTGATGGTGGATCATATTTCTGTAATAGGCCATTTGCATCTCTAATGTTCAAATATGGCATCACTTACAAAGTATCCACTGCCTATCACCCACAAACAAATGGCCAAGCTGAGCTAGCCAATAGAGAGATCAAGAACATTATAGAAAAAATGGTTAACCCAAACAGGAAGGATTGGTATGATAGATTGATTGATGCCCTCTGGGCATACCGCATTGCCTTTAAAACTATTTTGGATATGTCTCCCTACCGACTTGTCTATGGAAAGGCTTGCCACCTGCCAGTCGAAATGGAACACAAGGCCTATTGAGCCATTAAGACTTTAAATTTTAATTTGATAATGGTCGGTGATTGTAGGAAGTTAGAGCAGAATGAGTTGGAAGAGATTCGACGAGATGCGTATGAGAACTCCAAAATCTCAAAAGAAAGGGCCAAAATCTTTTATGATAACTCCATTATGAGGAAATCATTTGAGCCCGGGCAAAAAGTACTCTTATACAATTCTCGCCTCTCCATATTCCAAGGCAAACTCCGATCCCGTTGGGATGACCCCTATCTTATCAAGGTGGCCTACCCCAACGGAGCTATGGATGTCCAAAACCCCAAAAATGGCCAGACATTCAAGGTCAATGCCCAAAGACTTAAGCCATTTTTTGGGGGCTTTGAAGAACAAGTAGTGGAGGAGAATTTAATGGATCCAGCATACCCGGAAGTTGTGGAGGAATAATTAGTTTTTTTTTTTTCTGCTTTTCAATGTACAGGCTTTTATTTACTTACTTTATTTTTATTCCATGTTAATTATGTTCTTTTGTCGTATAGTTTTATTCTTCTTAGTCGTAGATATTGATGTTTTTGTTAAAGCTCAAGTGCGATGTGTTCTCTAACCCTACTAATCTTTTTACTTTCCGTTATTGAATATTATACCTTTTTTGTTTCATTGAGGATAATGCATGAATCAAGTTGGGGGGTAAGGTTGCACTATTTGCATCTTATACCAATGTTTGTGGGAGTATTCTGCACGGATATGCGCCTGCCGACACTCATGCTTGCCGACACTAAAAAAAAAAATTGAGTGGGAATATTCCGCGCGGATATGCTGCTACCGACACTCAATAAAAAAAAAATGGGATGCCTTGATAAGGCTTTCAAAATTTTTCTTTTTTCTCCCATCCACCGGTGATTGGTCTCCCCTTCTTTTTCCCTTTTTCTTCTCTTCTTCTTTTTTTCTCTTCCTCTTTTCTTCTTCTTCTTCTTCTTCTTCTTCTTTGTCGTTCTCTCTGTTCTCTGTAAAAATAACCCACCCCTACAAATCCATGACTATATACGCCGATGACCCAGTCCTTTGTTTAATAATTTGCCTTATATATTTATATTTGTTCATGGGTGCTCTTTTTCTGCTCGCACTTAGGGTGAGAGGTTTCCAGCCTAACCCAAATCTCCCTCGAGTTGATTAATTGTTGTGTTTTGTTTGTTGGTTTCAGCAGCTAAATAGATCTCTACACCTACCGCATTTCCCTCTTTCTTTGTCTTCTTCTTCTTATTATTTCTATTGTGCTATTCTCTATAACACGACCCAACTCCCAACAGTCTCATGACTATATTCCCCAAAGACCCAGTCGTTTGTCTCAGGATCGGCATTTGTTTACTCTATTTGTACATGTCTTCTTCTTTTGTCCGCATTTAAAATCAAGGATTTTTGTCCTAGCGAAAACTCAGATCTACGTAGAGAAGATTAATTTGTGTATTTTCTTTGTAGGTTTCGACAGTTGAACAGATCTCTACCCTACAACTTGATCTCCAAACTCTACACACTGGTAAATTCGNAGAGAAGATTAATTTGTGTATTTTCTTTGTAGGTTTCGACAGTTGAACAGATCTCTACCCTACAACTTGATCTCCAAACTCCACACACTGGTAAATTCGAAACAATGGGGACAATGTTCGGTTTAGGTTTGGGGGGTGTGATCTACGATTCCTGTTTGTTATAGTTTCGTATTTTTAAAAAAAATGTTCTGGATTACGTATTTTTAGAGCATTTTTGCTTATATTTCATGATCACATCAAATATAGCTTCAATCGTCTTTGTGACTGGCAGACGTTAAAGAAACAGATAGTG
Source organism: Ilex paraguariensis (assembly GCA_963454935.2). Lineage (NCBI taxonomy): Eukaryota > Viridiplantae > Streptophyta > Magnoliopsida > Aquifoliales > Aquifoliaceae > Ilex > Ilex paraguariensis. The sequence continues at coordinate 475,118 of CAUOFW020004103.1, forward strand.
AGTCTTAAAGCATAGAAAGCACAGATGTTAAATTTTTTTGGTTTAGTTTGGGAGTCTTGCGCACATTTCCATCTGTTGTGCATGCTGTGATCATGAGAAAAGCAAGAGTAGTCAAAAAAAATTGCAATCCGAGAAGCACAAGCAAAACCATTGTGTGGCAAAAGTATTTTTGCTAAACGTCGTCGTGCCAAACGGCTGGATGCTTGTAAACAATGTGGCAGGTATTTTCACATGAAAAAATACAATCAGTGTTCTGAATCAATTTTGGGTCGTGCAACCGATCGATTAAACTAGATAGTGTATTGCTAGAGTAAGGATTTTTTTGACACGCCATCTTATACCAATCCATGACTTACACGTTATGTGCGACAAGAAGTGGGAAGGGTCACTAATAATGACATAGACACAAGCGATAACTCGGATTAAATTTTGACTAATAATGACAAAGCTGTGGAAAAATGTGTTTTGGGAATGAAGGTTAATGGTTCAAATTTATTTTTTTTGTGTAAATATTTGTTTATGGACAAAGTCTTTTTGTTGAAATAAAGATGTGAGCCGAGTAAGGATTGTCCTAAAATGTCAACCTGTAGAGTGGGTAGGGACTTATCCTGAGACGCCATAGTTTTCCAAGTTTAATGTGTACATTTAGTCTTCTTTCAATTTTTATAGATAAATGTGTATGTAAATAACTTTGATTTTTATTTGAGAAAAAAAACCGTATTTTCTTGAAAAATGGTATTTTCTCTATGCTTTTATGTCAAATGTACATTGGTATTTGTTAATCTTAAGGTACAGAATGACCAGCATCGAAAATAAAATTAATATATAACCGACATTTTTTGGAAACCTGACATAACCAGTGGAGATAATGAAGAATACCATGGTAAGTTTTGAGTCTTGCGATGCTTTCTGAGAGACAATCAACATTTACTCAAGTAAGCTATTTCACTTTCAATTGTTGAATAATCTCATTAAACTTGCTTTGATTAAATACAACTAAAGTAATCTATTGACATATCCCACAGGGAACCTTTGCATGCGACACATACATAGGCACATACTTGAGAAAGGATTTTAGGCCATCTTTTAGTTGATTTTGAGACTTAGTCATTGCTTCTACGAAATTATATCCCTAGTTAGCCATGTTTGAGCCTTCAATGAATGATTTCTTTTTTTTGAAAAAACCCATATGACAACCGAGCCACAAGAAAATAAACTTAACATACCTTGTTATCCAATTTTTTTGCACCCTCTTATAAATCGGTATGATATAGAAAGGCAAGAAAAACAGAAAAGAAGATGGTGGCTACTATTCAATGACGAATCGGTGGAAACAACCGAGAAAGAAAAAAAAATAGGGAATAGCTAAGAAAGTGAAAAATGAGAAAGATGAAAGAAAGAAATACCATTTCTAGGCAAAAGATCGAAAAGCAAGAAAGAGGTGTGCTACACTACATTAAAAAGGGGATAGCTTTTGAATACCATTAACGTCATTTCATTAGCCACTAACCTCTGGCCACATTACAACCTATAGAAAGTCCTAATTGATCTCAAGTCTAATGCATGTGTGCTGTCGACCGAAAATTGGGGTATGTTAAATAGTATTTCTTTAATTGCATTGATATTCTTCCATGAGATTATGCCAAGAACATGATTAGTCTACTTTCTTAAGACTTTCACTCCCTTTCTAACTATGCATGTGATTCTTTGATTGACCATCCTCTAATCACAGGCCCTTTAAGAGACAAGTCACTATAATCGGAGTGAATTTTTTGCTAAGAGCATTCTAAGAGAGGTTTGAGAATTCAAAGCTATCGATGGAAGGTGATAAAGTAGAATGTTTGTTATATAACAATTCTTGCTACTAGAATGATCATTTCTACTACACAGGGAATTCCAAATACCTATGTAACAAGTGTTTATTTTTGTATAGAGTAAGTACCAATGACAGAGAAGTGTTTGAAAAATAATTCAAAATTAAGGGAGATGTGTCTCAACGATCCTGTTGCTAACTCATTATGACAAGAAATCTTACATATACACATCTTTTTAATTGGAGTTTGTACGTAACTTCACTGGAAACCTTCACGAGACAAAACTCATCCACTGGGGATCACCTAGGGGTTTAACAGCTTATTGCATATGCTAAATGCAATTGTGTTATCAAAGATTTTACACTTTCTTTCTCCCAAAATCACCTTTCCCTCGGTTTACTTCCTTCCCCGTGGAAACGACCTTTGAATACCACCAAGTAAAACACAATCCGTGAAAGTCTCCTTGTGCTTGGGGAGCATTTTTTTTCACACACACGCACATTTGACATTTCATTCATCCACTATTTCGTTGCCCTTTCTTTTGATGGTGGATCATATTTCTGTAATAGGCCATTTGCATCTCNTGAATACCACCAAGTAAAACACAATCCGTGAAAGTCTCCTTGCACTTGGGGAGCATTTTTGTTCACACACACACACACATTTGGCATTTCATTCATCCACCATTTCGTTGTCCTTTCTTTTGACATCATCCCAAGGAGAGTGACACTGCCCTTCATCCATATAATATACATGCTAAAAGGTGATGTTTAGAGATTAGGAAACAACAAGAAATTTTTTCAAGAATTAGGTTCTATTGAAATTGCTTATTTGTAATTTCTTGAGATATGTGATGAATGAGACATGTTATATGTTTACATTATGCCTTGATGGTGTCGAATAAAATGTCTATGTCAATTAAGTGTGTTAATTGTAGTAAAGATGTTATAATGACTCACATTCACTCTGAATAGTGGTATACACTCAAGTATAAGTGGTCAACAACTTAATTAAAATAAAAATAGTGACGTTGTTATAGTTACAGAATGTAAACAAATTGCTTGTAGTGCAAGCTTAGAACAACTTAATTAAAACTGAGAAAATGCAAAAAGTAAAAGATATGAAATGTGATAATTAAAAGATACCCTTCAATTTGGGGATTCCATATGCATTATATTGGCTACGTAATGTAAATGCCACCTTATAGTAATTAACCCCCATTTTACTGGGAACTCGACTGGTAGGTATGATGTATGTTAAATCCTATCCAACAACTGATTAGGTTAGCCGACAGGTTTATTTCTATGCAACGATTAAATAATCCGAGTAAACTAGAAGGCAAGCCATTCAGGAGAAATACTTGAATTACTTAAGCTGCATATCTATACCATGCAATAGTTAAACAACTATAATAAACCAGAAGGCAAGCCATTCATAAGAAATACAACAGTTATTCAACCGACAGGTTGATGATTCACTAATGACGAGATTCCAGTTTATACATTAAATCAAAAACATTGGCAATGCAGAGACTTAACCCATCTATAACCAATCAATCAACTATTACATAAAGTCCAATCACGTACATCATTGTATCAGGCATGAAGTACATAACTAGTAGATAGTATGGTATATAACATTAGGTACCGCTCAATGTTCATAACCATGAGCATATTAAAAATGTAACCATCCATCAATATGGGAGGTATATATAACATTAAAGCATATTTGTAACATTGACATTTCCATAACTTAAACAATATCTTACATATGCTCACCCTTCACCGAAGGGTAAAAGTGGACTACTCACGCCCCATTGCTATAGACGAGCAAGAGGTGAGAGATAGTTCCATTACAATACAAAATAAAACACAGACACTCTTTCCCCGAGGAATAGTTGAAACACAACCACTCTTAATATTAGTTAGGGCATAAAAGTGGGAAAGGTTCAACCCTCCAAGTAGAAAGGAATAACAAAATTGTAGAAGAAAGAAAAGATTTGGCTGGAAAGTAAGCTTAGAAAGCCAGTTGGAAGTGGTTCGACAGGGCTTCAATGTACTATTTCTGACTTTCTCTCATTTATTGACTGTATCTAACTCTTTCTGAATATCCCTGACTCTCTAGACTTCCCTCCACACTCTCTAGCTTTCTCCCTGACGGAACCCACAAATGAAGCTGGCAAGGGCTATTTATAGAAGGCTAGGGAGTTGCTTGTGGCATTTGAGTAAGGGCTAGCCAATAGGATCCTCTTGTTGTAGCTACTGATCAATGGGAGAAGACCAGGGACTTAAGGTGGTTTGTTAACCGTCCAGATGCCATCACCACCGTTCAAATGGTGGCAATCACTATTTTTTTACATGTTGTTCCTTGGTTGCTTTGATGTTGATTTTATACTTTGACGCCCTTCTGTTTTAAGCTTTGACAGTTGTCTCCCCTTAACTTTGTAGCATTTATACACAAAACCTTGAAAGATACAACATTTAGCGCATTAACCCTATTTTACACACTAACCCTAATTTCATATATCTTGACTGTTTTAACTCTTTTAACTAACACAATTAACCTAGTAATCCAATTAAATTACACACTAATTAGGGTTAATCATATAACATGCTTTGGTGATGTTGTGGATTATGTTTTCCCTAATCTCCAACCCTCAAACCCGAATTATGTGTATATATGGCTAATAGAGATTGGTGAGTGCCATTCTCCCTTGAGTTCGACGCGTGAAATTGGAAAACTCATGTGTGGATAAACAAAAAAGTGTGTGCGTGTATGTGCAAAATTGCTCCCCAAGTGTAGAGAGGGTCTTGCAATGTCATGTTTTACTTGGAATGGGTATTCCGAGATCATCTCCTCAGGGAAAGAAAGGTCAAATGCTTTTAAAGGGTGATTTGTAAAGAAATTGGTTTGATGTTCATTCACCCTAATCTCCAAATGCGAACCCTTGATATATGTTTGGCTTATATGGATGGGGAAATGTCACTCTCTCCCGGGTTTGATGCTAGAAATGGGGAAAACGTGTGTGTGGATAAATAATGTATGTGTACATGTGCAAAAGTGCTCCCCAATCATAGAGAGACTTTCATGTGTCATGTTTTACTTGGAATTGAGTATTCCAAGGTCGTCTCCTTGGGGAAGGAAGATGAATTGTGTTGAAGGTGATTTTTTGAAAAATGAAAAGTGTAAAATCTTTTGAGTTTGAGTTTTGGTGAGTGAAGATTGGTTATAGAAATGTAATGGAAAGAAGACTGGCTAATTCGAAGAGGTAATTACAATGGGAATACCAAATCAACTCAAGACATTCTTCCAATGGTGCAAAGGTGTTTGATTGATTCGTAAGAAGGGAGTGACTAAAATGGAGATGAGGACTCAAGCATACCCCATGACAAGTCTATGGTGTATAAACAGCTGACAACCATGTTCACACTCAACCTAGCCAAACCAAACCACCTTACAATACGAGGAGGAATGAAAAATAATTGATTTGGCATACCCAAGAGGACTGCTCCCTTGGATTACCCAACAAAAAGCTTAGCTACCCATGTTAAATGCAAAGACATACAATGTGTAAGGAGAAATGATATTTAAATGGAGATTAAAACTTGTTTTAATGGAAACCAAAGTGAAACTACAAAAATAAGTGCATTTAATACCCAACTTAAAAGCATGAAGTGAAAACTTGAATATGGCGATGGTAGATTCCAAGATAGTTAACTAAACTTGCAATTCACTTTAAATAAATGACATTAAGTGCAATAAATGAAGCTTACAAGAGTCTTAAAGCAGATTACAAGTGCAATGGGTAAAGGAAATGCAAAAATTGAACTTCTCTCTCTAAAACTATGTCTTCCTCCTTGAGCTTCTCTCTATAATGCTGAACAATGTTGTAAAAATGTCAAGTGATTTTTTCATTTTTGTCCATGGAGGTGCTCTAGTCTGTGTGAGAGGCTTCCCATCAATGGGGGGCTGAGTTGATGGTTTTGACAGGCTTGGACAAGCCTAGCCTATAACTTTCTAGGCTTTCCTTTTCTCTCTCTTCCTCATTAATGCATTGGCCTCCAAAGTCCAACTTGAACTGAAGGGAGGCATGTATGTGTGTAAGATATATTAGGGGACAAGTGGAAGAATCATAGGTGGGACCCCAAAGTGGCAAAGCATGAGTTGCAGGTTGTCCGGCATTTCTGGGCAAAACCTTCCGGAAGGTTTTGGCAGGGTAAGGGAAAAAAGTTGTCCATCGAGTTTAACCTTCTAGAAGGTCGATGCAAACCTTCCAGAAGGTTTATTCCAGCAGGCGAAACCATCCGAAAGGTTTTGGCATGGCATAGACAGACCAAGTGCAAACCTTCCGGAAGGTTTATGTCCAAACCTTTCGGAAGGTTTTCTTCTATTTTGTCTTTTTCTTGATTTCTTCACTTTCCAAGCCTCCCATTAAGTCATCCCCTGATGTCCATTGTCTTTAAGCACTATGATGGGGGCATAACTCAAGCCATTTACAACACTTCACCTACATTCACACAAAACTTCATTAAAAGGTAGATCAAATGCATTTCTCCCCAAATTCACAACAAAAGCAAGTATAAAAGGGTATAAAGGCATACAAAATGTGCAATATTTAATACTAATCGCAACCCTCAACTTGAGTTTTGCTAGTCCCTAGCAAACTTTATTTAAAACTACAAGATATAAAACTACAACAAACCCATTCATACAAGTAAATAATCAAACATTAAAAATGCAAAAATTACATTGCAATTGAAGAAATGGACTTGGGCAATATAAAATGAAAAACTATGGTACTTTCCTTTAATAACTTTCAAAAGTTCAGTATAATGAGTTAGTATTCAAAAACAAAACGGCCAAACATCCTAGAGACACTTCTACAAGGCCGATAAACTAACCCAAACTGTACAACCTAAAACCAAAAAGGAACAACAAAAATAACACAACGACACAACTACTCGTCGTCCTCATCTCCATCATCATCATCCTCACTATCATCATCCTCACCATCATCACCATCACCATCGTCGTTTCCATCATCGCTCTCCTCCTCGTCATTGAAATTGTCATCATCGTAGCCTCCCACCTCAATGATTGTAGAAGTCATAGGAGCGGAGGTAGAAGTTAAGGCATCTAGAAGCAGTAGAGGTCTACCGGGAATGGGCTCACCCAGGAAAGTATGCTGAAACAACCTAGTCACCATCATCGACAGCCCGTACATCGTAGACTCCAAGGCATCCATACGCTGTGACATAGTGTAGGCTGGTGTAGAAGTGGTAGGCTCATAAGATGATGGCCCAGTTCAAGATGGCTCCATTGCTAAGGTGCTAGCTCTCTCACCCCTTGTCCTAGCTGCCCTCTTACTGCTGCTTGACTTCCCAATGGCACTAGTGTCAAGGGGTAGTAGCGTATCATGTGCGTAGGACTTCACCTTGCAGTGAGAGCACATTCGAGTGACGAGATTATTGAAAGGGAGGTTTGCCTTTGGGTTTGCAGCTTGAGCAAACTCCTTTATCTCCTCCCAAATCAACAAGGCCACATCAATCACCTTCCCTGTTATAAACTCATGGAGGAGGGCAGGCTTCTCGACATTCAAGCTCTTCTTGAAACCCCTGGGCATCAAATTGTAGTAAAGGACTTTGTTCATGACCCCGTAGCAGTGTTTGAGGCCCCTATCTAGAGTTGTCCCCTTGAATTTGATCGGGTCCTTGTAGGTGAGATGGACATACTCAGACAGGTTCTTAATCCCTCCAACATTGTGGGGGTACATCAGGGTGTTGGGGGCGGCCTCTGATACTTCATCACAATGGCAATCAAATCAGGGGTCACATCAAAGGTCTTTTCCCTCACATTTGTTCTAAGGATCGAACCATCCTCGCCCAACACCATCAATTTCCTATAGAATTCCCTACACAATGCCAAGTAGTAGTTGTTAACCAAATCGCTCGCAAGTCACATTTTCCTCATTGATCCTTTGGCTACGAGCATCGTGCCTCGCCTTCATCCTCCTTTCTTCCCTATCCCAACTACTTTGGCCCTCCATGCTCCTCTTACGGGAGATAGTGCCTGCGGGTTGAGGGGACTCCAAACCCGTTTGCATGGTGTGGGTCATGGAGATCAATAGTGGCCCCAAGCCAGAAAATGACAAAAACACCAAGAATAGCCTCTCAATAGGCTCAAAATCATCAATGGACATCCCATTCATATGATCCATTGCAATGGAGTTCAAGGTTTTTAGGGAAGATCAAAGCGAACTTGAGAATTTGGGAAATTGAAAAACCTAGGGTTTAGTGAGCAATCCACCAATCTTAGTGAAATCCAAGTAAAACTCAACCCTAGGTGTAATGATTAGGAGTTTTGATGGGTGGGTGATTGTTCTTTGAAGGTTGGAAGAGAGTTTTGGAGCTTGAGATTTGAGGGAAATATGAAGGGTTTTTTGAAAAATCTGAACTTAAACCATCATTTTTAGCATTCTGGGCAAGACCTTCCAAAAGGTCGATGAAAACCTTCTGCAAGGTTTTACACACTACTGGGGCAAATGTTGTCTAGTAGTGAAAACCTTCTAGAAGGTTGATGAAAATCTTCCAAAAGGTTTTGCACACTGGAAAAAAATCTTCCGGAAGGTTTTGCCTTTACTGCAAAACCATTCATGTGCTCCAAATCTCAAATCTAACCCAATTTATCTCAAATCCTAGACATTCTACCAACCTATTTATGACATCTACTCTACCAAAAACTTGAACCACACATGTGAACCACAATTGAGTGATCATGCCCAAAGTCATTTCTGAAATTGCAACATGATTTAAAATTTTGATGTTTTCAAAATACAAGACATGAATTTCTATGTTTAACTACCAAAATGAATACCCAAAATGTAAAGCATACATTCAAATGACAGGCATTCCTAAATACTATCAAATATCGAAAGTTGAGCAATATTCTCCCACCTTCAAGCCTAGGGTTGCATGACGACATTGCTCAAATACCCGAATCAAGCACACATGAGCATCACTATGGCTTTAAATGCTACCCTAGAGTATGCACCTACACATTCATTTTCAAACTCGTGTGTGTGTGAAATGGACATGTAATTTAAACATTTACTGAATAGAATTCACATTCACTTGGCTATCCAAATTCAGCTTCAATGCAAAACTCACAAGGGTTTTTCTCAACAATGAATCACACTTTAGTTATCCTGGTATGCTCTCCATGTGTATATATGAGATAGAATCTTTTGCACAAAATGAAGTATGCTCACTTATAATCCCAAAAAATGAAGTATGCATAAAAATGAAACAACCTTGGTATAATCTCATGAAAGGAATGCTAGGACATTAGATAGTAAAATCAACCTTTCTTTTTCTTTAAAAGTATGCTATCTCCATGTTTTCTCTAGATCATTTAGGACTTTCATGGGTTATAATGGGGCCTTGGGGGTAATATTGAGGCACATGAAATGAAGGATATAGGATAACAAAGAGGGTTGTTCTGAGTGCATGACATTTATTTCAAAAAGATCTCCCTTTTATGGGATTTTCAATCTACACTATCACTTCACTCTTTATTTCTTTTTCTTCTTTTCCTCAAAATTTTCCTTTTTTTTTTTTATCATTCTATCTTCTTTCACCCCTTTCTCTCTCCATTTTCTTGGATTTCTCATTCTTTTATCATTCAACTTTTTGAATTCAACTTCATTCATCCCTTTGTTGAGTTTTTGCACCATAATTCATTCTCTTTTATGATCACTCATATTCAGCTCTAGGAGCAACCAAGGTGCAGTAGATTTTTATCATTTTGCACTGGCTTGGTCAAATGTGGGGCATGAAACAAATTTAAAATTAGGCTCAAACATGGCACTAGGGATAATTTCACAAGAACAAGGCTAAGGCTCAAAATAGATCAAGGATGGCCAAAGATCATTTCTAGATAGGCATAGGGGAGCATGGTATATATCAAGAGAAAGTCAATCAAATACCCAAATGCACCTAACCAAAATAAGCATAATGAGATTATTGAACAAATTTGGAATTTGAAAAATTGTTCCTTAAGTAATGTGAGTTCCTTCAAAGAATGGTTGGCACTAAAGCTCTCATGGGTTCTTACTCATCTCCATTATTCATATCAAGCACTAAAATGTGAATTCAATCCATAAATTGCCAAAATTACTATTTCATGGTGCACTTATGGTTGAGTTCAAAAGCAAACAAGTATGTGATACTCTTAGCAATTGGATAAACTTCTATAATGTGCTCATGTATTCATACTTCAAAGCAAAGATCAAAACTATCCATAAACCCACAACACTCTAAATAGCGGAATATCGGTCAACATTCGGATATTTTTTACAAAACATTTCAAAATTTTCACATATTTCTCAACTATTCTTAAACAAAAATCTGTAGATCATGTGAAGGGTGAATTTCACCACAAAAATTGGTATTATCAACAAAAATTTTCACAAAAAGTTGGTGTATCATACAGTTGGTGCACCTCACCCCCCAACTTGATTCATGCATTGTCCTCAATGCAACAAAAAGGATATGATATGCAAAGAAGGAATGTAAAAAGATGAGTAGGGTTAGAGAACACCTCGCACTTGAGTTTTGACAAAAACACTAATATCTACAACTAAGAAAGACAACACTCTACAAAAAAATCAAAGTAAGTAAACATGAACAGTTAAAGTAAGTGAAAACTACTATACACTAAAGACCATATGAACAGTTATTCTTCCAAAAGACCAAATGATTTTCTGATAATGGATTTGTCATGAAAGATCTTAGCCCTCTCTTGTGAAATTTTTGAGCCCTCATACGCATCTCTTCGAATCTCTTCTAATTCATTCATTTCCAACTTCCTATTCTATCCGGCCATTCTCAAGTTGAAGTTCAAGGCCTTGATGGCCCAATAAGCTTTGTGCTCCATTTCAACCAGCAAATGGAAAGCCTTGCCATAGACAAGCCTATAGCGTGCGGTAAGCCCATAGGGCATCGGTCAATCTAAATGACCAATCCTTCCTATTAGGGTTCACCGTTTTCTCTAGGATGTTCTTGATCTGCCCATTGGCCAACTCGGCTTGGCCATTGGTTTGTGGGTGATAAGCGGTGGACACCTTATGTGTGACGCCATACCTATGCATTAAAGAAGTAGATGGCCTATTACAAAAATGTAAACCACCGTCGCTTATCATTGCACGAGGCATCCTGAACCTCAAAAAGTTACTCTTTTAAGAACTTGACCACAACCCGGTGGTCATTGGTCTTGGTTGGGATAACCTTCACCTATTTAGACACATAGTCCACTGCCAGTAGAAAATACAGGTAGCCAAATGACACGGGGAAGGGAATCATGAAGTCGATGCTCCAACAGTCAAATATCTCAATAACAAGTACAAGGGAAAGAGGCATTATGTTCCTTCAGGTCACACTACCCAAATGTTGGCACCTATCGCATTCTTTACAGAAAGAAAAATAGTCTTTGATTAATGAGGACCAATGAAAATCTGATTGTAAAACCATTGCCGAAGTCTTCTTGGAATAAAAGTGTCCATCACACACTTTAGAATGGAAAAATGCAAGGACATCCCATTGTTCGTTCTCAGGTAAACATCTCCTCATGAGTTAGTCAAGTCAGTACGTGAACAAGTACAGGTTGTCGAAGTAAAAGTACTTCACATCCACTATAAACCTTCATATATCTTCTGGACTCTAGTGCGGTGGTATTTGTCCTGTAGCAAGATAATTGCATATGTCAACATACCAAGTACAAATAGAATGAATAGAAAATAAATGCTCATCAAGAAAAGAGTCAGGGATAGGAATATGCTCATCGGCATCTTGAACCACAAGTCGGGATAAATGGCCTACCGCCACGTTCTCAACTCCCTTTTTGTCTTTGATTGTCAATTGAATTCTTGTAGGAAGAGTATCCACCTAATGAGTCGCGATTTTGCGTCCTACTTAGACAAAAGATACTTCAAAGCACAGTGATAAGTGTAGACTACAATAGGTGAACCAATCATCTAAGACCGAAATTTATACAATGTAAATACTACGACTACCAACTCCTTTTCAATGGTAGTGTAATTCATTTGTGCCTCGTTAAGAGTTTTGCTAGCACAATATATTACATAAGGTCTCTTATCTTCCCTTTGACCGAGCACTACACTGACCGCATAATCACTCACATCACACATAAGCTCAAATGGTAAGTCCCACTTGGGTGGTCGCATAATTGGAAGTGTTGTTAGTATGGTTTTGATTTTTTTAAACGATGCCTGACAATTATCTGACCACACAAATGGCACATCCTTGGATACCAAATTGGTCAAGGGTTCAGCTAATGCACTTAAGTCCTTTATAAAAACCAGCATGGCCAAGAAACGAACTGATGTTTTTGATGACCTTCGGTGTGGGGAGGTTGGAAATTGCATCAACCCTACATTTTTTGACTTTAATCCCCTTTGCCGAAACGATGTGCCCGAGCACAATTCCTTGTGTCACCATGAAGTGGCACTTCTCCCAGTTGAGGACCAAGTTCTTCTCCTCACATCTCTCAAGTACTCTCTCTAAGTTCTCTAAACAACCACTGAAGGAATCCCCATCTACACTTTCCAACATTTGGTCGAGGAATGGCAACAGAAAGTGGTCTTTTCTTGTGCACAAGATAAGCTTTCAGAAATCAATACACATTCTCCATCAGGTGACCACCCTTGTTGGAATTAACTCGTTCTCCTCACTTGCCACAATCGTAACTCCCAATTTTTTGGGTACTACTTGCGTGGGACTCACCTACTTATTATCGACAATCGAAAATATGATGCCTAAGTCAAGTAGCTTAAGTACCTTATCCCTCACCATGTCTTTTATAATGGGGTTAAGTCTCCATTGTGGTTGTCGAGATGGTTTTGCATCTTCCTCAAGGTAGATATGGTGTGTGCAAATGAGGGGGCTTATCCCCTTGATGTCGGTAATTGTCCAACCAATTGCTCCCTTGTGCCTCCTCAACACTTTCAATAGACCTTCTTCTTGCTTTGCCTCCAAAGTTGAGCTTATCACCACTAGGAAGGTCTCATGCTCCCCCAAGAATGCATATTTGAGGTTGGATGGTAATGGCTTCAACTCCAAGGTGGAATTTTGCACAGATTATGGAAAAATCTTCTTCTCTTGATGTGGAAGCTTTTTAAATGTAGAGGTCCATTTTTCTACCCCTTGTAAACTTTTTGGCTCCTCTTGATCAACAATCTTCTCCTCCCCAAACTCCAAGGTGCTCAATAGCTCCAAGTGCTTCTCCACCAAATTGTTAATCCTATTGACTTCATGTACTTCCTCATCATCCCTCAGTTGTTTGCACAAATTGAATACATTGAGGTCCATTATCAGATTCCCGAATAAAAGCTTCGTTAGAACGTTCCTGTAATTAATCATAGCATTAGATGTAGCAAGAAAAGGTCTACCTAGTATGATAGAAATTTGTGAACTAGTATTAACAACCAGATGAGTATCAAGTACAACAAAATCAAGAGGGAAATAGAAATTATCAACTTGGACTAAGACATCCTCAACTACTCCCCTTGGTGTTCTAACGCTACGATCCGTCAATTGAAGAGTGATTGGAGTTGGCTTTAACTCTTTAAGTTGGATTTGTTGGTACATCGAAAAGGGTAGGAGGTTGACACTCGCCCCCAAATCAAGAAGTGATTGTTCCACCCGGTAATTCCCTATTGTGATGGCCATGGTAGGGCATCCAAGGTCTTTTAACTTTGGCAGTGTGTTTGTTCTCAAGATAGAGCTCACTTCCTCAATGAGGAATGCCTTCTTCTGCACATTCAACTTTCTTTTCATAGTGCATAAATCCTTCAAAATCTTGGCACATGAAGGATTTGCTTTATGGCATCGAGGAGTGGGATGTTGATCTTAACCTATTTGAACATCTCAATAATGTCATAATAATTAGCCACCTTCACGGGTGGCTTCAAACGATTGGAAAAAGGGGCTAGAATGGGACATGCATGCTCATCTTCATCAATAATTTTTTCTTTCTCACTCACCTCACCACCCTCGGAGTCATCCTTAATCTCTTTCTCTTTTTCCAATGCAACATTAGGTGAGACTTTTTGGCAAAATAGTTTCATCAATTTGTTTGCCACTTCAAAGGGTGGTGACTATCTTGAGTTGCTCACAACTCTCTTTGGTGGGATCAGATGACACTATCACATGCTGGCCTCTAGGGTTCTCTTGGGGTTGATTGAGGAATTTTCCCTTCTCTTGTTGTGATGTCCCCACGGCATTGGTCAACTTCATGATTTGAGTCTGAATGCCATTAAAAGCTGCGGCGGTTTGGTTGTTGATGGTGGTTTGGCTTTGGATGAATTGGTGCACTACATCCTCCAAGTTCCTTTTATGATGTGTTTGGTAGGTGGGTGGGTTGGTTGGTCCTTGTTGACCAAAACTTTGTGGAGGCAGGTTTTGTGAATACTCTTGTGGAGTGGACCGAGAGTATTGGGAGCTAGATGATTGACCTTAGCTATGGTATTGATTTTGCTTAGGAGGCATGGGGGTGAATATGAACTAGACCTATAAGGAGTGGGATTCTCATTCTTTCAAATAAAGTTTGGGTGATTGCTCCAACCTGGATTGTAAGTGTTAGAGTGCGGGGGAGAATGATTGTCTACTTTGATTAAAAGCATTAACTTGCTCATGGTAGACTTCCTTAAGTGCCAGAATGTTGGGACATTCCGAGATGGAATGCTCAACACTCTCACAAATAGTGCAAAACTTCTCGGTCTTGGAAATGTTGGACACCTCACGTCTCCTATTGATCTCAAGACTCTCCACTTTCCTAGACAGTTTGGCAATTTGGGAAAACAAGTCTTCCTAATCCCTTAAATCATACATCCCTCCCCCACTTGGTTGATTATTACCTGGAAAAGACCTGGGTACATCGGTGGGATCCGTAATATCCCAAAATTGTGCATTTTATGCCAATGTACTAAAGTAATCTAGGGCCTCATCGGGATCCTTGTTTAAGAACTCCCCATTGCACATCATGTCTATGAATTGTCAATGGCCCAGTGCAATCCCTTCGTAGAAGAAACTCACCAATTGTCATGATTCAGAACCACGATGTGGAATGGACTGTAGCAATCCCAACATTGATAAAATTGCTCATAAGACTTTTTCAAAAAGTTTTGGATTTATTTTTTAAGAGCGGTGGTTTTACGCACCAGAAAGAATTTGTTCAAAAACTCGAAAAGCATTTATGTCGAAGAGATTATAGATTGAGGCTTCAAGGAATTTAACCATGTTTTGGCTTTGTCTTTGAGGGAAAAGGGAAACAATTTTAGGTGAGTTATGTCTTCCATGGCATGATTAGTGAGGAAGGTTGCCACTATTTTCTCGAATTCCTTAATATGAAAATAAGGATACTCTCTTTCAATTCCATAGAATTAAGGAAGTAGTTGTAACATTCCAAGCTTAACTAGGAAGACATGAGCTTGGACTAGTAAAAGAATCCATGAGAGAGTGGTGCTACGAGTGGGTTAGAGATAATCCTGCATTGACCTCGCCAGAGGATCAATAGGGATACTGTTCCCTTCACTCCTAGGAGGGAAACACATTAAAGGGTTTGACACTCCTCCTCCCCTTGGGACATTAGCACCAACTTCCTCAAAGTTGTCACTGACATCCTCGGGTAGGTCTTAGTCAATATTCATGTTGGGGCCTAAGGATTGCCTAACCAATCTATTTTGGTCATCCTATCCCCACATACAAAAAAATGTCTACAAACAAAAAGAAAAGTAAACAAAAGTATATAAAAGGAACAACGTACCTCAGCCCATGATAAGAATTCACAGGACTTACCTCCGTTGTCCCAAATCACCTTCTTAATTCAATGTTTTGCCTTCCTCAGCAACAACACCAAAAATGCTTGATGTGCATTCACCCTAATCTCCAAACATGAACCATTGATATGTATATGGCTTATATGGATGGGGAAGTGTCACTCACTCTCAGGTTCGATGCTATAAATGGGGGAAACATGATGAAAATGTGCGTGTGCGTGTGCAAAAGTGCTCCCCAAGCGTAGAGAGACTTTTTTGTGTCGTGTTTTACTTGGAATTGAGTATTCCAAGGTTGTCTCCTTAGGGAAGGAAGGTGAATTATGTTGAAGGTGATTTTATGAAAAATGAAAAGTGTAAAATCTTTTGAGTTTGAGTTTTGGTGAGTGAAGATTGGTTATAGAAATGTAATGGAAAAAAGGTTGGCTAATCCAAAGAGGTTATTCCGATGGGAATGTCAATTCAACTCAGGACATTCTTCCAATGGTGCAAAGGTGTTTGATTGATTCGTAAGAACTGAGGGACTAAAATGGAGGTCAGGACTCAAGCATACCCCGTGACAAGTCTATGGTGTATCAAAAGCTCACAACCATGTCCACACTCAACCTAGTCAAACCAAACCACCTTACACTATGAGGAGGAATGAAAAAGAGTTGATTTGGAATACCCAAGAGAACTTCTCCCTTAGATTAGCCATCAAAATGATTAGCTACTCATGTTAAATGCAAAGACATACAATGTGTAAGGAGAAATGGTATTGAAATGGAGATTAAAACTTGTTTTAATTGAAAGCAAAGTGAAACTACAAAAATGAGTGTATTTAATACCTAACTTAAAAGCTTGAAGTGAAAACTTGAATATAACAATGGTAGATTCTAAGATACTTAACTAAACTTTCAATACACTTGAAATAAATGACATTAAGTGCAATAAATGAAGCTTGCAAGAGCCATAAAGTAGATTACAAGTGAAATGGGTAAAGGAAATGAAAAAAAATCCAACTTCTCTCTCTAAAATTATATCTTCCTCCTTGAGTTTCTCTCTCTACAATGCTGAACAATGTTATAAAAATGTCAAGTAATTTTTTCATTTTCATCAATGGAGGTGCTCTAGTCTGTGTGAGAGACTTCCCATCAATGGGGGGCTGAGTTGATGGCCTTGACAGGCTTGGACAAGCCTAGCCTACAACTTCCCAAGCTTTCTTCTTCTCTTTCTTCCTCATTAATGCATTGGCCTCCAAAGTCTAACTTGAAGTGAAAGGAGGCATGTATGTGTGTAAGAGATGTTAGGGGATAAGTGGGAGAATCATAGGTGGGACCCCCAAGTGGCAGAGCTTGAATTACAAGCTGTTTGACATTTTTGGGCAAAACCTTCCAGAATGTCAATGCAAACCTTTCGGAAGGTTTTGGCAGGGTAAGGGAAAAAAGTTGTCTAGTGAGCTTAACCTTCTGGAAGGTCAATGCAAACCTTTTGGAAGGTTTATTCCAATAGGCAAAACCTTCCAGAAGGTTTTGACAGGGCATAGACAGATCAAGTGTAAACCTTCTGGGAGGTTTATGTCCAAACCATCCGAAAGGTTTTCTTCTATTTTGCCTTTTTCTTGATTTCTTCACCTTCTAAGCCTCCCGTTAAGCCATCCTCTCATCTCCATTGTCTTTAAGCACTACGATGGGGGCTTAACTCAAGCCATTTACAACACTTCACCTACATTTACACAAAACTTCATTAAAAGGTAGATTAAATGCATTTCTCCCCAAATTCACAACAAAAGCAAGTATAAAAGGCATACAAAATGTGCAATATTTTGTGCTAATCAAAATGAAAATTGTATAATCTCATGATTTGTGTTTTAGTAAGTTGTGTTTTGATAAATATGCAAGAAAGCAAGGTTGGCTAATGCATAGAGCTCATTCCAATGGGAATGCCAAATCGACTCATTTCATTCAACCAATGATGTCTCAGTGTTTGATTAATTCGTAGGAAGTGAGGGACCAATGTGGTTTTGTTGGACAAAAACATACCCCATAAAAAGTCTATAGTGTATCAAGAGCCCATAACCACGTCTGCACTCAACCTAGTCAAACCAAACACTGTACGATGTGAAGAAGAATAAAAGAGAGTCAATTTCAATACCCACGAGAAAATACCTCTTGGATTAGCCAACTAAAAGTTTAGCTACTCATAGGAAAGGCAAGAACAAACATGATGTAAAGAAACATGGTAGTGAAACCAAGCATGAAATTTGTATTAATGTAAGAAAAGGTTTAAACTACAAGAGCAAAATCATTCATATCCAAAATACAAAGCTCGAAAAGAAAATACCCAAATGTAGAAATGAAAATACAAGAATACTTAGCTAAGCTTGGTTACAACTTGAATAAAAGAGATTAGAGTGAAAAGGGAAGGATTACAAGTTAAATGGACCTTACTGCAATGAAAATGGCTCTCTAAAACATCATCTCCTACCTTGGAGCTTCTCTCTCTAAAAGAATATGAAATATGAATAATGGTGTAAGAAGTCCCCAATTTCATCAATTCGTTCTCCCTTAGCATGTGTGATTGAATTGGAATGATTGGAGAGAGGTTGTCTACTTAAACAAGCAATTTTAGTTCAAGCATAGTCCTCCCATACTTTTTCACCACCCCTCTTCTCTCTCTTGTTTCTCCCCTTTCTCCTACTTAAAATCTAACTTTAGGGGTTAGGAGAGCATCATGAGGTGTCAAACATGTTAGGGGTATGGTTTAGAGGATGAAAAGTGGGCCCTCAGAGTAGGTGGAGTCGTGTGAAGAAGTGTCTGGCATATTTGAGCATGTTCTACCTATAGAACATTGAAAACCTATCGGTAGGTTTTTTTTAGTAAGCTTTTCTACCAGTTGGTTTTTGCATGGCAAAGGTAGAAGATTTCTAGTGGCCGTTTCTACTTGTAGGTCTTGAATTTTCTACCGGTGGGTCTTAAATGACTTCTACCGATAGGTCTTGAATGTCTTCTACCGGTAGATGTTGTCATGCCTTCGGATTTTCTTGGCTCCTTGATGTCCCGAGCCATCCATTAAGTGGTCCCTTCTTCCCCCATTAACTTTGACCACTTGACGGGGTGCTTTATACATAACCTTACCCATTCTTTACCTATAATCACACAAATCTTCATTAATTATAAATTTGAAACCATTTCCCCCAAATTTCACCACAAAACAATTAAAATGGGTGCAATAGAGATGTATGATGTGCAATATTCTACACTCATCATCGTGTGTCTAAAATAAATGCGAGCGGGTTTTAATTGCAAAATACGGGAAATAATTTAAATTTAGTTCAAATAAAATATATTGAACTTAAAACAGAATGAGATTTAATTGATTCGATGCAAAATCGGATCAAAAAAAGACGGGATGTGTGGCCTAAGGACAAGCATTGGAGGGTATAAAAAGGGGGAAATTTAGATTTTCCCCCTTTTGGTGCTGAGATTTCTAGATGGAGAGAGAAACACAAGGGTTCTCCATCCTTCAGATTGTTTTGGGCCAAGAACAAAAGTTGTTCTACGCAATGAGAGTCACAAGTACATACCAAAGATTGTGGTTTTCGCCAACGTCTCAAGAATGGATTGTTGGGAGTTGGGTTTCTTAGAGTTTCTACTACATGTATTACGCTTCAAGTGGTAGGGTTCCTTTCCTAAATAAGTTTATTTTCAACATAGGGTTGTACATAAATGGGTAGCATGATTAGAGATAAAATCTCTTGTTTAATATACTCTAGTGTAACTAGAGTATGGAAAATAGGTATTTATTAACCTTAATTAGTATATAAATACAAGTAGTTAATAAAGTCGAAGTAGTGTGATAAAATAACTAAAAACTAGTACTTAAAGATAAGTAGGGTTTGTGCGTAATTAGGGTTTGATGCGTGTTATGTTTAAAAAGTTTTAGGATTAATGCATAAATACTACACAATGCAAGGAGCAATGTATAAAAGCATAAAAGAACAAAGGCCAAAGTGCAATTTCAACATAAGAGGAGTCAGCATACAAAGCAAGTGGGAAATTGCAGCAAAGCTCCATCGTCTGGATGGTCCCTCTTGATGGCTATCTTCATTTTTCCACCTCATGCTTCCTAAAATGGCTATAAATAGTCATGCCCTCTTCATTCTTCAAGAGGCCAAAACCAAGAGAGCTCTAGAGAGAAATCCAAGAGAAGAGAGAAAAAAGAAAAGTTGCAAAACAACCCGGTCTGTGATGCACTTCAGTCCAAACTCTATACTTTTACATTCCTATTGTATCTTTCTATTCAGATAGTTGAACTGCCATCACCTTTTTGTCATAACTGATAATAAAGGTGATTGTGTTTTAGTTGTTCCTTCTGAAAGACGTTTTAAGGTTTATATTTTAATTTTTGTTGTAATGAAAACTGGTCATACTCCTTGCTTGTCTATAGCAATGGGGCGTAAGTAGTTACTTATATCCTCTAGTGAGTGGTAAATATATGTATAATACTGGTCAAATTCTGAAAATACTGATATTTTATATATTTATGTATTATATGTTTCATGCATGATACAGTAATGTACGTACTTTCGGTGATGTGACTAGAAGTATGTAATCAGTGCATCATCAACTTGTCGGTAAAATAACCACGGCATTCCTATCGGTATGACTTGTCCTCCACCGGAATGATGAGGATGTTAACTGATGCATGGTACAAAACTTAAATGATCCTCATAAATGGCTTGTCCTTCTGGGTTATTAGGGTTTAACTTATATATATATATATATATATATATATATCTAACTATCAGATGAATGACCTAAGTGATCCTTCTGAATGGCTTGTCCTTCTAGATTACTCAGATCGTTTAACTGGTATAAAGGATAATATTGTCTGTCTAACAACCACGGCATTCCTATCGGTATGGTTTATCCTCCACTGGAATGCTGAGGATGTTTAACTGGTATATATGTGACGCTCCTAAAATCGGGAGTCCCGTTGACAACCAGTCAACCTGCGAAAATATTTGTGATTGTCGCATAACCCGACATCACGTCTATCACATCCTTGTAATCGGGATTACAATTTACATGGGGATCCGTGTTTTTCTTTTATCATTTAATCCCATCGAGATTCAACATACCCCAATGTATCTCATTTAAGGTCCATTTGTGTCATTAAAACCAAAGAACACATAGCCGAAGAGTGTGGCAATGCATTCTTAAAATTTTAGATTTTTGAAAAACCTTCCGAAAGATTTTATTATGGACCTTCTAGAAGGTTTGCTCACTGGAAAATTTATACCTGAAGTTTTGTCCACTGGATGAAAAACTGCATGAACCTTCCGAAAGGTTTTTGTGGACCTTCCGGTAGGTTTTACCTACTGGATAGAAAATTTATACTAACCTTCCAGAAGGTTGTTGTGACCTTCTGGAAGGTTTTGCCCAGAATTTCATGCTTCATTAGATTTTCATTTTCAACTCATCCAAAACCTTTCCAAACTCATTTCAAACATGAATAATGACATTTTCTTCATTATACATGATCCATACAAGTTATATTACATACATTTGCATAATTTATACATGTTAAAACATTGTTTCAACAAAAATTACACAAAATATGCCACAAAAGTCACAAGTTGGCTTTTCTTTATCGTTGAGGCCCCGGATGCAAGTCCTTTCCCGGCACGAACCCCGCACCTGAAATATTTTCTGTATAGGATCAGCCAACGCCCAGTAGAATATTTCCTACAGAGGCTACTCCATAACCTAAATGCATATGCAATGTTTATATACAACATTCACAATCATATAATCATTCCAATCAAGAATATACATGATTCATGTTGGAATCTACCATGCCATGCCATGAATGAAATGAGATTCACTCATGCACCTCAACCTAAGCCTTCACCGGCTCTCACCACACTATACAATGCAAGTGTAAAACATTTATCCTTGATGAAATACATCCAAAGATCATTTTGAAACAAAATTCATGTGTTCATAAAAACCAATTCATTTATGAATGTTTAGCATCAAATGAATCATTTATATGACCAAAATCATATGTCTTTATTTGGGTAGTGGACTTTTGGTGTTGCACCACCGGCTCCACACACCGATACACTTTTTGGACTTGCACCATCGGAGTGTATGAACCAATAGTCGGGCCTTGCACCCGAGGGGGGATCTATCCCTTCTTGCTATACCCAATACAAGTTTTTTATGTATGCAACTGTGCAACTCAGTAGGATATTCAACCCCACTTTTTCGAGCCCACCCATTAAACACCAAGTAGGGTGATTGACCCAACCATGCACCCACACACCCGTACTCATGGCCATGGATGTGTATTCCCCGTGTAAATGCAATGTCGTGCACCATTGCAATGTCTATGCAAAGTATGCCAAATGAGCTATTTAGCAATCTCAACATACAACATGGAAATTTATATCAATTACATATAATCACCACCGATCAACATGATGTTAACAACATATCTCCACTCATGTTTTCTCAACAAAGTTCATGGCATGTTATATAAACTCATACCATAACAACTAAATTCCACATAGGCATTTAGCAAGACACCTCCAAAACAACAATTCATGTTATCACATAAATTGATCCAAGTCATTCACAAGATACAATGCCAACATTTATCAAATTGAAACACATCAAGTAAATCCCCTATACCAAAAGTAGCTAGGAACTTGCCTAGGCCAATTCCATATTTCTTTTTCCTTATTTCAATACCCTAGTTAATAACCTAGGTTAATGTATTCCCTTTTACCCATTCCACATGACATCTAGGTAAGAAAATAAACTAAGGTAGGAGAAACCCTACCTTTTAAAGCATAGAACGAAGGTAGAGCTTCAAGAATACCTCCCAAGCTCCAAAATCATTGATTTTTATAAAATCTCCTCTTTGGATCTGTTGTGAAATCTCTCATTCTTGGTACGTACGCATAGCCCTCGTCGCGTAGACCAACTTTAACTCTTGGTTTGACGGATTCTGACCGACGAAACTTTAGAAATCAGATAAGGAAGCTTGAAAATTTTTATTTTTCCAACGTGTGGTGTGATGAACAAGGGTGAGAAAAATATCTTATTTTTTAGATATTTTACCCTATTTATACTTTTTAATTCCACGGTCCCCAACACCCCGCTCGTTTATCACTTCCGGGTCCGTTTTTAACCTAAAACGACTTAATTAAATTCTGATTTGAGTTCAAGTTAATTTTATTTGAACTTTTACTCAATTATAAGGAAATTTCATAATTTTTATTTTTTGGGGACCTTTAAAAGTTTATTCGTCACCTAATTGTCTCGAAAAATGTGTAAAACCCGACTAACTCGAAATTCGACGAAAATTGTTGTGGTAACTCAATTTTGCAACACAAATCCAACGGTGAGGTCCATTGCATCATCCGAGGTCTAAAAAAGTACTGATTTTAAACCCACATTATAGTGGCAATTTACCATTTTGCTCTTTTTCAGAAAAAGTTCAAATTTACCCGGATTTTACAATATATATATCATAGATAGAGTCAAATGAATAATTCAAGTATTCCTCATGAATGGCTTATCCTTCTGGTTTGCTTGGATTATTCAATTGACACGTCTATAATCAGCTAACCTAAGAAGTTGTTGTGTTATAACTAATACCACCAGTTGACCTAAGAAGTGGCTGTGTTATGGTTTATTATGTACGCACCTACTATTATGAATACAAATGAATAATTCAAGTGTTCCTCATGAATGGCTTGTCCTTCTAGTCTGCTTGGATTAATCAATTGTCATGGATACCACCAGCTAACCTAAGAAGTTGATGTGTGATGGTTTATATACATCAGACCTACCAATTGACTTGCCAGTAATATGAAAGTTGATTGCTGTAAGGTAGCATTTCCAATATTTAACCAATATAACGCATATGGGATCCTTGAACTGAAGGATACTTTTTATTATTGTCTTAATCTATCTGCACATAAACGTTTACTTAGATTAGTTATCAATCTAAGCTCACATCACAAGCTATCACATGTTGTCCTATTCAAATTAACAAATTAGCTATTTTATTTTGTTTCTAAATTATTAAAACTCTTCGTGGGATCGATACTTGGACTTAAAACTGAGAAACTATAATTCGACCACTTATACTTGGGTGTATAATATTAATCCGATCACTAAAAAGTGCGAATCAAGTTTTTGGCGCCGTTGCCAGGGATTTACGAAAATTTGAAATCAAATTAAATATAAAAGTTGTTTATTTGTATTATATGTATATAAAGTGTGTTTTCTTTTTAAATAGTTTATGTCTGTTCATTCATCTGTAGGATATGTAAATCAGTCATCTCCTTCATCTTCATCTACACCAAAATCATCTGAATCAAGTATGGCTAGAAATGTATCTAGGAAATAACAACCTAGAGAACAAGAAGTAGTTCAAAATATTCGACCATTAAGAGAATATCTACACCCTACATGAACTAATGTCCCGTAATATTTTACTTTTCCAACAGATGCTCCAAATCTTAATATTAAGCCATGAACAATACAATTATTACCACAATTCCATGGTCTAGAAACTGAAAACTCTTATGTCCATATAAAAGAATTTGACAAAGTGTATAAAATATTGCAAGATAATTCTGAAATGGTTAGACTAAAACTATTTCCTTTTTCTTTAAAAGATAAAGAAAAACAATGGCTTAGTTCTTTAAGAGCCAATTCAATCACAAACTGGCAAGCTTTACAAGCTGAGTTCTTTAATAAGTTTTTTCATGTACATTGTACCAATACATTAAGACGTCAAAAAATGATTTTTTTTGTAAAATAAGGTGAAACTTTTTATCAATGTTGGGAAAGATTTAAAGATCTTCTCCAAGCCTATCCACATCATGCATTTGAAAATTGGACCTTAGTTGGTTTTTTCTATGATGCTCTTCCACCTGCAATGCAACAATTTGTTGAAATGATGGTGCAAGGGGAATTTATGAGTAAAAATCCTAAAGAAGCATTTCAATTTTTCGATACTACTACTTTGAGAGTTCCCAGATGTGGGACTCAACTTCTTCAAACATAATAGAAACTAAGTCATCTACATCTGAAAGAGAAAAATATGTGTTAAAAAAAGATGATGATTTAAGAGCTAAAATGACAAATTTATCTCAAAAACTAGAAGCTTTAGAAATGAAAAAAAATTAAACAAGTATCTGTTGTATCAACTACTGATCAAATCTGTGAAATTTATGTGTTGTCAAGACATCCTGCAGTAGAGTGTCCCACTATACCTGCATTTAAAAAAGTGTTAATTGAACAATCTAATGTTGTTCCAACTTATAATAATAAGTCTTATTTGAATCCATATTCTGAAACTTACAACCCATGATGGAGAAATCATCCAAATTTTAGTTGGAGAAATATACAACCTACAAATCAAATACAAGGTCCATCACAACCACAAAAATATCAAAGTTATCAGTCATATCAACCCCCACAAAGAAAAACTCTGAAAGATACTATGAATCAATTTATTCAAAGTCAAGTGAATTTTAACACTCAAACTTCTCAGATTATTGAAGATATCAAGAGTTATCTAGCTAAGTTGACTCAGTCTCTCAGTATGTCACAGAAAGGAAAGTTTTCATCTCAACCTAAACCTCCACAAAGTCCGAGTCAAGTTAATTATGTGTCATTTGAAGCCTCTCCAAGTCAAGTACAAGCAATCACACCGTTAAGAAGTGGAAAAGTAATGAACAAAACTATAAAGCCCAAAATTTCAAAGAAAATACGGAAAGAAATTCCTGTTAATAAGCCACTTGAGCCTAAACCTTCAATTGAAAAACAACCAAAAATACAAAATGAAAAAGATCAACCATGTCCTATTTCGTTACCTTTTCCTCAAAGGATCAAGAAACTTTCATCTGAAAAAGATCAATTTGATATTCTTGAACTGTTCAAACAAGTCAAGATCAACTTTCCTTTGTTGGATGCAATCAAACGAGTTCCCACTTATGCTAAGTTTTTAAAAGATCTTTGCACAATAAAGAGAAGAACAAATGTACCAAAGAAAGCATTTCTAACTGAACAAGTTAATACTTTAATACAACATGATACTCTTCTTAAGTACAAAGATCCGAGTAGTCCTAAAATCTCATGCATCATTGGAAATTTCCAAATCAAAGAAGCTCTGCTAGATCTTGGATCCAGTTGTAATTTAATGTCATATTCAGTCTATACACGATTAGGATTAAGTGAACTAAAATCTTCCAATATCACATTACAATTAGCAGACCAATCAACAAAAATTCCACAAGGAACTGTGGAAGATGTTATTATCCAAGTTGATCAATTCTATTTTTCAACAAATTTTATTATTATAGACACGGAACCAATTTATTATGAATCTACATATATACCTTTGATTCTAGGTCGATCATTCCTAGCTACATCAAATGCTTTAATTAATTGTAGAAATGGAATCATGAAACTTTCATTTGAAAATATGACCTTGGAATTAAATATTTTCAATAGTGCTAAACAACCTAGAGAAGAATATGAAGTATATGAAATAAATTGTGTTGAAACATTAACACAAAAATTTTTTGGAAAGGTTTTTCTGGAAAAAGATTTATACACAGTAAAATCTATATCTGAAGATAAATCAGAAAATCTAGGAAATCCAGAATGGCCTAAATCTATAGAATCCAATGTCAAGATCTTTAAACCAGATTTAAAACCATTTTCAATCAATCTGAAATATGTTTTTCTGGAAAAAAATGAAATTCATCTTGTAATCATATCATCAAAATTATCTGAAAGTCAAGAAAAAATTAACAAGAGTATTAAAAAATCATCAAAGTATTTTTGGATGGACAATAGCTAATATAAAAGGTATAAGCCCACTGTTGTGTACTCATTGTATGTATTTAGAAGAAAATGCTAAACCATCTTGTCAAATGCAAGGAAGATTAAATCCACACTTAAAAGAGATAATTCGCAATGAAGTACTGAAACTATTAGATGCAAATATTATCTATCCTATATCTGATAGTAAATGGGTTAGTCCTACACAAGTAGTCCCAAAAGAAGTCTGGTGTTATTGTAATACAAAATAAAGAAAATAAATTAGTCCCAATGCGTACTATCAGAGGCTGGCGTGTATGTAT
This sequence comes from Ilex paraguariensis, assembly GCA_963454935.2. Lineage (NCBI taxonomy): Eukaryota > Viridiplantae > Streptophyta > Magnoliopsida > Aquifoliales > Aquifoliaceae > Ilex > Ilex paraguariensis. Next base: position 501,939 of record CAUOFW020004103.1, read on the forward strand.
TGACTATCGAAAGCTAAATTCACTCACCAGAAAAGATCACTTTCCATTACCTTTTCTAGATCAAGTCTTAGAAAGAATAGCTGGTCATGCATATTATTGCTTTCTAGATAGATACTTTGGGTATAATCAAATTGAAATTACAATAGATGATCAAGAAAAAACTACATTTACATGTCTTTTTGGTATTTTTGCATTTAAAAGAATGCCTTTTGGATTATATAACGTGTCAGCTACCTTTCAACGTTTTATGCTAAGTATATTCAGTGATATGGTATAACGATATCTAGAAATCTTTATGGATGATTTTTCAGTATATGGGGATTCATTTCATATATGTCTAGAAAATCTGGAAAAAGTCATCATTCGATGTGAAGAAACAAACCTTGTTTTAAATTGGAAAAAATGTCATTTCATGGTTACACAAGGTATTGTTTTAGGTCATATAGTATCTAAAAAAGGAATTGAAGTAGATAAATCAAAAATTGATCTGATAGTTAATCTGCCTTCACCAAAAACAGTAAAAGATATTTGCTCATTTCTACGTCATGCATGATTTTACAGAAGATTTATAAAAAAATTTAGTTTAATAGCCAAGCCTATATGCAATTTGTTATGTCAAGATATACTCTTTGAATGGAATGAAGCATGTCAAGTAGTTTTTGATAAATTAAAAAATATATTTATTTCTGCACCTATCATGCAACCTCCTGACTGGTCGTTACCTTTTGAAATAATGTGTGATGCAAGTGATTATGCGATAGGAGTTGTACTAGGGCAAAGAAAAGAAAAAAAATCTTATGTTATATACTATGCGAGTAAAACTCTAAATGATACATAAATGAACTATTCAACCACAGAGAAAGAACTACTTGATGTTGTATTTGCATTAGATAAATTTTGTTCATATCTGGTTAGATCATCAATTATTGTATTTATCGATCATGCAGCTTTAAAATACTTACTTACTAAGAAAGATTCTAAACCACGTCTCTTACGTTGGATATTATTACTACAAGAATTTGGTTTAATCATCAAAGATAAAAAAGGAGTAGAGAATGTGGTAGCTGATCACTTGTCAAGACTAAACTATGAAATAAAAGAAGAACCAACTTCGATTAGAGAAACTTTTTCAAACAAACAACTGTTAGCAGTAATAGAATTACCATGGTATGTAGATATAGCTAATTATCTAGCTAGTGGTACTATTCCCTCTAATTATACCTGGTCTGATAGAAATAAATTTCTTATTGAGGTGTGTAACTTTTTCTAGGAAGATTCTTATGTGTTTAAATATTGTAAAGATCAAATTATAAGGCGTTGTGTACCTGATCATGAATAGGTCAGGTAATTCAGTTTTGTCACTCCGAAGTTTGTGGAGGTCATTTTGTTTCAAAGAAAATCACTGCTAAAATTTTGTAGTGTGAATTTTATTGGCCAACTCTTTTTAAAGATGTTCATATCTTTTGTTTAAATTGTGACAGATGTTAAAGAATGGGAAATAATTTAAAAAGAAATATGATGCCTTTAAACCTTATTTTAACTATCAAAATTTTTAATTGTTGGGACATTGATTTTATGGGTCCATTTCCCCCCTCTTTTGGATATCTGCATATTTTGGTTGCAGTCGACTATGTCTCTAAATGGGTAGAGGCAATTCTATGTAAAAATAATGATCACAGAACTGTGATCAAGTTTTTGAAAGAAAATATTTTGTCAAAATTTGGAATTCCTCGAACCATTATAAGTGATGGTGAATTACATTTTTGTAATGAAATTTTTGAAAATCTTATGAAAAAATACTCAATTTTGCATAAAATATCCACTCCATACCATCCACATACAAGTGGACAAACTGAGTTAGCTAATAGGGAGATAAAATATATTTTAGAAAAAATAGTAAATTCAGATCGTAAAGATTGGTCCTTAAGGTTGACTGATGCACTTTGGGCTTACCGTACTGCATATAAAAATATTTTAGGGATGTCTCCTTATCGGTTAGTATATGGAAAACTATGTCACTTGCCTGTAGAATTAGAACATCAAGTGTATCAGACAATCAAAATGATGAATTTTGATATAGACAAAGCTAGAATAGCTCGTAAACTTCAAATAAGTGAATTAGAGGAATTAAGAAATGAAGCTTATGAAAATGCACAAATTGCAAAATCAAGAACAAAAATTTTTCATGATAAAAATATCATGCGAAAATCTTTTGAACCATCTCAAAAAGTGCTATTATATAATGCAAAACTTCGTTTATTTCCTGGGAAATTAAGATTAAAATGGATAGGTCCCTACATTGTCAAACAAGTTTTTGACTATGGAGCGATTGAAATTGAAAATCCATTAACTAGAAATATCTTTAAAGTCAATGGTCAAAGACTTAAAACATATTATGATGGATGTACTCAAGATATAACTGTTGTACAACTTTTTGATCCTGTTTATATGCTCTGAAAAGTAAATTATTGCTTAAGTCTCAATAAAATTACTGATGAATTGTAATTTATTTGACAAAGTATCTCCTGAATACGGCCAGATATCCCAATCGGTGAAATGACAAAAGATTGTCAGGTTTCCCTATCAATATTAACTATCATTGTTGCTACATTTCAGATAATGTTTAAATTAAGTTGGGGAGGTAAGGATGTAACTTTAGTATTTATATTTAAAATATTTATTTTATTTTAATATCAATGTTAATTTTGTCTTTGTGACTGGCAGACATTAAAGAACCGGATAGAGAGTCATAAAAAAAAAAATAATGTGTGCAATGGACGAAAAACTATTTTGGTTAAGTTTAATGCCACTGCATCATCTTCCAAAATTTATCCATGCATTGATCATAAAAAAAGCCAGAAGAGTAAGAAATTAGAAATTTTTGAAAGTCAATCAAGACCTTTATGCGAAAAAAGTACATTTGCAAAAAATCGACGAGCGGATTGTCTCAGTGGTTGTGTAAAATGTGGTCGTTTACAACATTTAAGACAATATAGTCAGTGTGCGGAACCAATTTCAGGTCGAGCGTTAGATCGTCTCTGGTGGATTAGGTATGGATAGCGTAAGGACTACCCTAAGATGTCATCCTATTCCACCCCAATGTTAACATGATATGTACAAAATGAAGTTAACCGTGTCACTGATAATATTAATCTAGATAGTTCTGACTCTAAATTAGTATGATCATGATTTTTGGAAGAATTGTACAAACTTGTAAATATTTATAAATATTTGTAAATAAATGTAAATAACTATAAATTAATTAGGAAAATCGGTAAATATGAAATATCAAATAAAATAAATAAAAACCCACCAATTTTTGTGACAAGAAAAAAAAAAGAGTGGTTAGCAAAGTTTTTTAGAATATAAAATTATTTAATTTTGTGTACTGCAGGAATTTGAAGGAATAAATTGCAGAAAATCAGAAAATTAAAATAGCAGAATACAGTTGAAAGTCCAAAAAACAGAAACATAGCACCGTCCGGACGGTGGGCCAAGCGTCCGGACAGTAGTGCTTTATTTATATACAACCCCATGCAAAGACGAATCATTTCTGCACTTCTCAAACCATAAAACTCGAACATAGCCAAAACTTTCAAAGCAATCTCTCTCAAATCTGTAATTTTTCAGCCATTTTTTGTTAAATTTGTTTCGATTATTCTCTTACCCATCATATTTTGAAGGTAACAACCGATTTTGAATCAACTAAAATGAAGCATTTGAGAAGAAATCAAGAAAATATGGATTCAAAATGGAGAACGAGAAGATCCTCAAGTCAGGCACAGAGAGATCAAATCGAGCAACCTCAAGCACTTCCACAACAACTAGGAGCAAAAAATATCTTCAATGAGGTGATGTTTGAAAATTTTGAACAGCAAGCCTGGTACGATGCTAATTTTTTGACTAAAACTATTATTTCTGAAAGGCTAGTTATTTACGAAGATTTTGAGAACATAGGCATACGTCAAATTCTTGCAACTAGAGGATGGTTACAGTATGTTAGATTGCATGTTCCTGCTTATGATTGTCTAGTTAGAGAATTTTATAGTAATGCTAAGATTATTGGGGAAAGACAAATGCGGGTATTTGTACGAGGTATTATTTTTTAAGTTACACCGGCTACTATAGTCGAAACTTTTCAACCCATGCAAAGACCTGAAAACTCACAATATCCGTACACTGATTTACCTGATTTAGATACCATAGGGAGAGAGGTGACGGGTAATCCAAAATTTGGTTGGGGTAGACCGAATAAATATATCAAGCAAGGAGACCTGACTGATAAATATCGAATTCTGAATTTGATCATAGTACACAGTTTATTACCTCGTGCCCAAAAGAATCAAATCTACACTGAGCAAGCTTATTTTCTATATGCATTCAGAATGGGGCATACCATAGATTTGTTGAATTTAATCCTGAATCAAATGGTACTTGTTGTGGATAGGAAAAACTATTCACTCCCCTATGCTATGCTAGTTTCTCAGCTTTACAGGAACAAAGGTGTGATCATCAATCCAACATGGAAGACTGTAGACCATTTTGGCCCACTAGACAAAATTTCATTAAGAAAAAGTTATGGAGGACAATAAGAAGAAAAACCAGAGGTACCCCCTCCAGCATAAGAGGAGCCATTTCAAGGCCCTGAAGAATTCATTCCGTTAGNAGAGTGGTTAGCAAAGTTTTTTAGAATATAAAATTATTTAATTTTGTGTACTACAGGAATTTGAAGGAATAAATTGCAGAAAATCAGAAAATTAAAATAGCAGAATACAGNAAGAAAAAGTTATGGAGGACAATAAGAAGAAAAACCAGAGGTACCCCCTCCAGCATAAGAGGAGCCATTTCAAGGCCCTGAAGAATTCATTCCGTTAGAACAACAGCAACCACAAGAGGATCAACTATACATACCAGTGGATGACAGAACTGACAGACAGATTCTGCTGGGATTAGAANTTTACAGGAACAAAGGTGTGATCATCAATCCAACATGGAAGACTGTAGACCATTTTGGCCCACTAGACAAAATTTCATTGAGAAAAAGTTATGGAGGACAATAAGAAGAACAACCAGAGGTACCCCCTCCAGCATAAGAGGAGCCATTTCAAGGCCTTGAAGAATTCATTCCGTTAGAACAACAGCAACCACAAGAGGATCAACTATACATACCAGTGGATGACAGAACTGACAGACAGATTCTGCTGGGATTAGAAACCACTATCACCCAGCTTGGTAATAGTATCACAGATATCAACAAACGTATGGAGGATTATAAACAAAACCAAGCCGAAATCTTGAAGCTACTGAGAGAACGTTTTGGAGGAGGACCATCTACTTCCTAGAAGAAAAAACTGAAGATTCTACTGAAANGACCACTATCACCCAGCTTGGTAATAGTATCACAGATATCAACAAACATATGGAGGATTATAAACAAAACCAAGCCGAAATCTTGAAGCTACTGAGAGAACGTTTTGGAGGAGGACCATCTACTTCCTAGAAGAAAAAACTGAAGATTCTACTGAAAAACTCTACTATCTTTCACTCAGCTTTTTACTTATGCACTTGAACTTTAATTTGTGTTTTGCACTTGTTTGCGTTAGACTTAGTTGTCTTGAATTAATGTGTGTCTTAAACTTGTTTGTATTGAACTAATATGTGTTTAAGTTTGTTTTTGCTAAAGTTAGAACCTATATTGTTAAAGTTAGGAAGACTAGTTCATATGATTCACAGTGAAATTAGGTTAATATTCCTATGTTTTGTAAAAACATTCTTAATCTGATCACGCGGAATTTTTATATTTTAGTTGTGTACTATCTTAATATTTTTGTTTAAATTTAGTCTTAAAAGCACAATTAGATTTCTTTATTGTTAAAAATCTTGTGAAATATTGCACTCTTTGCATATATAATGGAGATGTAAAACCTATTGCAAATTTTAAACCAANGTTCTTAATCTGATCACGCGGAATTTTTATATTTTAGTTGTGTACTATCTTAATATTTTTGTTTAAACTTAGTCTTAAAAGCACAATTAGATTTCTTTATTGTTAAAAATCTTGTGAAATATTGCACTCTTTGCATATATAATGGAGATGTAAAACCTATTGCAAATTTTAAACCAATCTTTCTTGGAGAGATACTCTACATCTACTCAAATACAAATCTTTGATTCAGCGGTAAACTTTCCTTGAATAATCTCATTAACTTTGTTTTGATTAGCACTTATTAAATTGTATTATTAGCATTATCCTTAACTTTCGTGCAGAAATTGTACATATATATGATTTCTGGAAAATGATCTTAGGCCATGTTTGATTAAATCTTGAGCCTTGACCATTTCTTTTACAAAATAATATCCGTAGTCAGCCATGATTGAGCTTGAAATAATATAAATTCTTTTCTTGAAACCCAAGAAACACCCGAGCCAAATAAAATTATATTATACCTACCTTGCTATCTAATTTTCTTGCACCCTCTTTTTAAACAGCAAAATACTGAAAGGCAGGAGAAGAAGAAAGGTAGAAAAGAATAAAGAAAAATAAAAGAAAGATCCCAGTCAAAGAAAAGAAATTCTGAAAAAAAAAAAAAAAGCCAAGAAAGTGAAAAATGGGAAAAAACGAAAGAAACATGCAAAATCCTTGAAAAATGAGGTGTGCCACAATACTAAAAGATAGCGTTTGAAATCTAATGACGTCGTTTCATAAACCTTAAACCCATGGCCACATTACAACCTTAATAATGTCCTTTTTAATTTCAGAAATCATATATTTGTATTAGTTCTATCAGTTCTAAAAAGGAAAATATTAATAGTATATTTAATATAGTGTTAATGTTCTTTCATGAGATTATGTCAAATTCCATTTTATTCAACTAACCGTTCTTTTGATTACTTACATGTGAAATTATTTGCTTTGTTAACTATATTCCAAACACATGTAGTTTGTGAGAATAAGTCAGTGAAACCCGGGGAAAAAATTTGAACTTTTTCCGACTAAGGGCAAAATAGTAATTTGTCACTATTATGCAGGTTTAAAATGCATATTTTATAGAGCTCAGATGGAACAACAGACCTCACCATTGGATTCGCATCATGAAATCAAGCTGCCATGTTAATTTTCGTTGAATTTCGAGATAGTCAAATTTTATACATTTTACAAGACAACTGAGTGACGAATGAACTTTTAAACGTTCCCAAAAATAAAAATTATAAAATTTCCTTATAATTGAATAAAAGTTCAAATAAAATTTATTTGAATTGAAATTGGGATTTAATTAAGTCGTTTCGGGTTAAAAACAGATCCAGAAGTGATAAACGAGCGGGGCGATGTGGACCACGAAACTAAAAATATAAATAGGGATTAAATATCTGAAAAATCAGATATTTTGCTCATTTGTTGGCTGGTTTCAACGTTGGAGAAGAGAGAAAAGAGAGAGAAGAGAGAAATCCATTTTCTACCTTTCTTTTGCGCTCCAAAGGAGTTCTGCTGGTCGGAATCTGTCGATCCAGGAATTAAAATTGGTCTACGCGACGAGGGCTACGTGTACGTACCAAGAACGAAGATTTTCACCAAAAATCAAAAAGGGGAAATTTGTGAAATCAAGGCTTTTGGGGCTTTGGGAGCTTCTATCTTCTATTTAAAGCTTCAAGAGGTAGGGATTCTCCTACTTGGGTTGATTTCTTACCTAGTTTGTATTGGGGAATGGGTAAGGATGTAGAACAACCTAGGTCTTTTGACTATGGTTATGGAAATGGGTGTGGAATTTGGCCTTAGACCAATTCCTAGTTAAGTTCGGCATAAGAAATTACTTATGTGATTTCCTTGGAATTTTATATGCTCGGATATGCTATGTGTTCAAATATGCCTTGAAATGATATGGGCAAATTGGTGTGATAATATGATTTGTGTGATAACATAAATTGTGCCTTGAAGGTGTTTGATAAAATGCCTTGAGTAATCTAATGTTGTTATTTTGATGTAAATAACATGTTTGAGTTGTTGCGATATGTGGATATATACTTATTGGTGTATTGAGCATAATAATGATTTATGGAATTTATATGTTCATGATATGAATTTTCATGGGATATGTGGATAAATTGCTCATTTGGCATCCATTGTATTTTGGGCATGAGGTTAGATCACATTCATGGGCTTAGGCATGAGTGTGGGTGTGTATGCATGAAGTAATCAATACCACTCTTGATAATTGATATGTGGACTCGGAGATGTTGGATCGAAGATCCCTTGGAGTCACATGTTACATGAGAAAAACATGTGTCGGGTATAGCAAGTAGGGCTAGACACTCCCTCGGGTGAAAAACCCGACCACTTGGTTCATACACTTCCCTGTGGTGAAATTCCAAAAAAGTGTAATGGCGAACGGAGCTAGCCGTGTGATTCCAGAATCCGATACCCAACAAAGACACATGGTTTTGGTTGTATAAAATGTTCATTGAATGGGAAACATCCAACAATGGAAGGGTTTTAAAATCATATGAATTGTATTTCAAAAATGATCATTGGATATTTTTCGTCAATGATAAAGATTTTACACTTGCATTGCATAGTGTGGTGAGGGCTGGTGAAGGCTTAGGTTGTGGTGTGTGAGTGAATCTCATTTCATTCATGGCATGACATGGGTGATTCCAACATGAATTGCATATTCTTGCATTGGAATGGATACCGGTTGTGTGTTGCTACATGAGACCATTGCATATGCATCTAGGTGGGGAGTAGCCTCTGTAGGAAAAATTCTACTGCGCGTGGCTCACCCTATACGAGAAACATTTCAGGTGCGGGGTTCGTGCCGGTGGAGGACTCGCATTCGAGGCCTCAAGGTTGAAGAAAAGACAGATTGTGGCTTTACGAAACAAGTTTTGTATAAAAACTTAGGTTATATTCCATTTTGAATTGTAATTATATGGAATGGGTTGTAATAACTTTGTATGGATCATGTTTTATGTAATAAACATCATTATAAATGTTTTACATGATGTTGAAATGAGTTAGGATGAATTGAAAATGAAAAACTGATGAAAAAATAAAATTCTAGACAGAACCTACCAGTAGTAGGCATTAACTACTAGTAGTCAACAGGTAGTACCTGTTCGACAGGTAATAACTACCGGTAGCTAACAGGTAGTACCTGTACAGCAGACAACAACTACTTGTAGCTAATAGGTAGTACCTGTCCAGCAGGCAATAACTACCGGTAGTCAACAGGTAGTACTTGTCTAGTACGAAACACCTACCGGTAGCTTACAAGTAGAACTTCTACCGGTAGACACCTACCGGTAGCTCTTCTAAAAACATGAAAAATCCAAAAAAATNGTTGTATAAAATGTTCATTGAATGGGAAACATCCAACAATGGAAGGGTTTTAAAATCATATGAATTGTATTTCAAAAATGATCATTGGATATTTTTCGTCAATGATAAAGATTTTACACTTGCATTGCATAGTGTGGTGAGGGCTGGTGAAGGCTTAGGTTGTGGTGTGTGAGTGAATCTCATTTCATTCATGGCATGACATGGGTGATTCCAACATGAATTGCATATTCTTGCATTGGAATGGATACCGGTTGTGTGTTGCTACATGAGACCATTGCATATGCATCTAGGTGGGGAGTAGCCTCTGTAGGAAAAATTCTACTGCGCGTGGCTCACCCTATACGAGAAACATTTCAGGTGCGGGGTTCGTGCCGGTGGAGGACTCGCATTCGAGGCCTCAAGGTTGAAGAAAAGACAGATTGTGGCTTTACGAAACAAGTTTTGTATAAAAACTTAGGTTATATTCCATTTTGAATTGTAATTATATGGAATGGGTTGTAATAACTTTGTATGGATCATGTTTTATGTAATAAACATCATTATAAATGTTTTACATGATGTTGAAATGAGTTAGGATGAATTGAAAATGAAAAACTGATGAAAAAATAAAATTCTAGACAGAACCTACCAGTAGTAGGCATTAACTACTAGTAGTCAACAGGTAGTACCTGTTCGGTAGGTAATAACTACCGGTAGCTAACAGGTAGTACCTGTACAGCAGACAACAACTACTTGTAGCTAATAGGTAGTACCTGTCCAGCAGGCAATAACTACCGGTAGTCAACAGGTAGTACTTGTCTAGTACGAAACACCTACCGGTAGCTTACAAGTAGAACTTCTACCGGTAGACACCTACCGGTAGCTCTTCTAAAAACATGAAAAATCCAAAAAAAATTATTTTGCTAACCTTTTGAACTTCACTTCCTTTAGTTCCAATGATATAAATCGAGGTTAAATGAGGTATATTAAGGCTCATTGGACCTCTTTTGAATTAAATGATTAAAGAAACACGGGTTATACATGTGCGTTAAAATCTCGGATATTAGGATATTATTGGTGAGATGTTGGCTCAAGTGACACTCACGGGCATTCCGTAGGTTGACGGGTTGTCAACGGGACCCCCAGTTTTAGGGGTGTCACAAAGTCACTATAACAGGTGTGTTCTTTTTGCTGAGTGTGTTTCAGGGAAGGATTGACATCAAAACTACCAAGAAAGAAGATAATGTTTCTCAAGTGATTTTTAAAAATAAAGAAATCATTACACACACACACACACAAGTTTTTATAAAAATATATAGATAATATTACAACTAACGTGTGTTACTCTTATAGTGATCAGAGAAAGAAATATCTTGACAAAACGGATGGAATAATGATTTAATTTTATTTATGAAAAATAAAAGTTATGAATTCCTAATTGCTGAAGTTTGTAGGTAGCTTCACTGAAAACCTTCACGAGACAAAACTTGTCCACTAGGAATCACCTAGGGGTTTAAAGGCTTGTTGCGTATGCAAAATGCAATAGTGAAAAATCTACGAAAATGATTTTATCTCTGTTTGTATTATATTTTGTTAATATTTTTTTAAAAAAATTACTAGGGACTAGTAAAATTTAAGTTGGGGAGTGTGATTAACCTTAATTAGTATATAAATACAAGTAGTTAATAAAGTCGAAGTAGTGTGATAAAACAACTAAAAATTAGTACTTAAAGATCAGTAGGGTTTGTGCATAATTAGGGTTTAATGCGTGTTATGTTTAAAAAGTTACAGATTTAATGCAAAATTACTACACAATGCAAGGAGCAATGTATAAAAGCATAAAAGAACAAAGGCCAAAGTATAATTTCAACACAAGAGGAGTCAGTATACAAAGCAAGTGGGAAATTCCAGCAAAGCTCCACCGTCCAGACGGTGGTGGTGGCGTCCGGACGGTCCCTCTTGACGGCTATCTTCATTTTTCCACCCTATGCTTCCTAAAACAACTATAAATAGCCATGCCTCTTCATTCTTCAAGAGGCCGGAACCAAGAGAGCTCCAGAGAGACATCCAAGAGAAGAGAGAAAAAAGAGAAAAGTGAAAAGAGAAAGAGAAAAAGAAAAGTTGCAAAACGATCTGGTATGTGATGCACTTCAATCCAAACTCTGTACTTTTATATTCCTGTTATATCTTTCTATTCGGATAGTTGAACTACAATCACCTTTTTGTCATAACTGATAATAAAGGTGATTGTGTTTCAGTTGTTCCAAGTGAAAGACGTTTTAAGGCTTATATTTTTATTTCGCTGTAATGAAAAATGGTCATACTCCTTGCTTGTCTATAGCAATGAGGTGTGAGTAGTTACTTATATCCTCCAGTGAGAGGTAAACATATGTATAATACTGGTTAAATTCTGAAAATGTTGATGTTTTATATATTTATATATTTATGTATTATATGCTTCATGCATGATTCAATGATGTACATACTTTTGGTGTTGTGCCTGGAAGTATGTCATCAGTGCATCATCAACCTGTCAGTAAAACAACTACGACATTCATATCGGTATGACTTGTCCTCCACCAGAACGCTGAGGATGTTAAGTGATGCATGGTACAAAACCTACATGATCCTCATAAATGGCTTGTCCTTCTGGATTATTAGGGTTTAACTTATATATACANTCTTAATTAGTATATAAATACAAGTAGTTAATAAAGTCGAAGTAGTGTGATAAAACAACTAAAAATTAGTACTTAAAGATAAGTAGGGTTTGTGCATAATTAGGGTTTAATGCGTGTTATGTTTAAAAAGTTATAGATTTAATGCAAAATTACTACACAATGCAAGGAGCAATGTATAAAAGCATAAAAGAACAAAGGCCAAAGTATAATTTCAACACAAGAGGAGTCAGTATACAAAGTAAGTGGGAAATTCCAGCAAAGCTCCACCGTCCAGACGGTGGTGGTGGCGTCCGGATGGTCCCTTTTGACGGCTATCTTCATTTTTCCACCCCATGCTTCCTAAAACAACTATAAATAGCCATGCCTCTTCATTCTTCAAGAGGCCGGAACCAAGAGAGCTCCAGAGAGAAATCCAAGAGAAGAGAGAAAAAAGAGAAAAGTGAAAAGAGAAAGAGAAAAAGAAAAGTTGCAAAACGATCTGGTATGTGATGCACTTCAATCCAAACTCTGTACTTTTATATTCCTGTTATATCTTTCTATTCGGATAGTTGAACTACAATCACCTTTTTGTCATAACTGATAATAAAGGTGATTGTGTTTCAGTTGTTCCAAGTGAAAGACGTTTTAAGGCTTATATTTTTATTTCGCTGTAATGAAAAATGGTCATACTCCTTGCTTGTCTATAGCAATGAGGTGTGAGTAGTTACTTATATCCTCCAGTGAGAGGTAAACATATGTATAATACTGGTTAAATTCTGAAAATGTTGATGTTTTTTATATTTATATATTTATGTATTATATGCTTCATGCATGATTCAATGATGTACATACTTTTGGTGTTGTGCCTAGAAGTATGTCATCAGTGCATCATCAACCTGTCAGTAAAACAACTACGACATTCATATCGGTATGGCTTGTCCTCCACCGAAATGCTGAGGATGTTAAGTGATGCATGGTACAAAACCTAAATGATCCTCATAAATGGCTTGTCCTTCTGGATTATNAAATTTTCATATATTTAGCAACTATTTTACAAAAAAAATTGATCAATTTTGTGAATTGTGAATTTCACCACAAAATGGTATTATTAACAACAAAAAATTTGGTGTATCATACAAATGGTGTACCTCACCCCTCAACTTGAACCATGCATTGTCCTCAATGCAACAAAAAGGATATGGAATGCACTGAAGGACTTAAAAAGATAAATAGGGTTAGAGAACACCTCATGATGAGCTTTTACAAAACACCACAATTTGCACATTTGAAAAGAAAATACTATGCAAGGATGAAAGTAAATAAACAAATTAACTAGTAAAGTGAATGATAAAAGAAAGCAACTGTACACTACAATCTATTTGAACAATTATCAGTCAACAAGCTTTGGGAAAATTGGATCCACTAACTTCTCCTCCACCATTTGAACCTCAAAGCNCTGTGTTATGGTTTATTATGTACACACCTACTATTATGAAGACAAATAAATAATTCAAGTATTCCTTATGAATGGCTTGTCCTTTTGGTTTACTTGGATTAATCAATTGTCATGGATACCACCAACTAACCTAAGAAATTGTTGTGTGATGGTTTATATACATCAGACCTACCAATTGACTTGCCAGTAACATGGAAGTTGATTACTGTAAGGTAGCATTTCCAGTATTTGACCAATATAACGCATATGAGATCCTTGAACTGAAGGATATTTTTTATTATTGTCTTACTCTATCTGCACATAAATGTTTACTTAGAGTAGTTATCAATTTAAGCTCACATCACAAGCTATCACATGCTGTCCTATTCAAATTAGCAACTTAAATATTTTATTTCATTTCCAAATTATTAAAACTCTTCGTGGGATTGATACTTGGACTTAAAACCGAGAAAACTACAATTAGACCACTTATACTTTGGTGTATAATATTAATCCGATCACTAAAAAGTTCGAATTAGGTATAAAGACTTGTAGAACCAATTTTGCCTGATTATGTATTGTTGAAATTGCTTGTTTGCAATTTCTTGAGATATGTGATGAATGAGACATGCTATGTGTTTACATTATGCCTTGATGGCGTCGAATAAAATGTCTATGTCAATTAAGTGTGTTAATTGCACTAAAGATGTTATAACATGCTTTGGTGATGTTGTGAATTGTGATTATATGCTTATGTTATAATTGACAACTGATGAAATTGGCAAATGTTGATAAACACTCAAATTGTTCATAATGTGCTCATGATATGTTGAACTTGATGTTGTAATTACATTTGAAAACTTGATTTCATAGTGATATGAAATGTACTTATTCATTACATTTGCATATGTGCAGGCAGTATCACATTCGTGGGGATTGACATAAGTGTGGGTGTGTGTGCATAGTTTTGATCAAACACCATCCTTGGGGGGGTTGATACGTGGGCTCAGGGAAAGTTAGACCTAGGTTTGTTTAAGTCACATGGGTTGCATTGAAAACAAGGGTAGGGGTTAGCAAGGAGGGCTAGATTCTCCCTTAGGTGCAATACCCGGTAATTTTGTATACATACTCCATTAGCATTGAGCCTATAAAGTGTGTTGCTGTACCCATAGCTGTTGGTGGAAGTCCATAGATGCCTGCTTGATTGCATTCACCCTAATCTCCGAACACGCACCTGGTTGTGTGTATATGGCTTATATAAGTAGGCGAGTGTGAGTTTTCCTCGGGTTCGATGCTAGAAATGGAGAAAATTTGTGTGTGCAAAAGTGCTCCCCAAACGTAGAGAGTCATGCAATGTCATGTTTTATTTGGAATTAAGTATTCCAAGGTCGTTCCTCAACGAAGGAAGGTCGAATTGTGGTGAAGGTGATTTTTGTAAAGAAATAAAAAATGTAAAATCTTGTGAGTTTTGTGTTTTGGTGAGTGGAGTTTTGATAAAATGAGAGAAAACAAGGTTGGCTAATCCAAAGAGGTCATTCTAATGGGAATGCCAAATCAACTCAATACATTCTACCAATGGTGTTTCGTTGATTGATTGATTCATAAGAAGTGAGGGACTAATGTGGACATGTAGGTTCAAGCATATCCTGTGACAAGTCTATGGTGTATCAAGAGCTCACAACCACTTCCGCACTCAGCCTAGTTGCTTTAAGTTATTCATCGTATGCCCTAATCTCCGCACATCATCCCATAATATAGGTGGCATGTACAGATAAGTGAGTGTCATGCTCCCTCGAAATGATGCAAGATATGGGGTAAACTTGTGTGTGGGATGAAAATGTGTGTGTGTACAAAAGTGCTCCCTAAGCGCAGAGTGACTTTTGAGGGTCGTGTTTTACTTGGAATTGGTATTACAAGGTCGTCTCCTCAGGGAAGGAAGGGAATTATGTTGAAAGTGATTTTGTGAAAAAGAGAAAAGTGTAAAAATCTTTTGAAAATGTGTTTTGGTCAGTTGTGTGTTCTTGATGAAAAGAAATGGAAACAAGTGTTGACTAATCTGAGGAGGTCATTCCAATAGGAATGCCAAATCAACTCAAGATATTCTTCCAATGGTGCAAAGGTGTTCAATTGATTTATAGGAAGCGAGGTACTAAAATGAAAATGAGGACTCAAGCATACCCCGTGACAAGTCTACGGTGTATCAAGAGCTCACAACTGTGTCCGCACTCAACCTAGTCAAACCAAACCACCTTTCACTACGAGGAGGAATGAAAAAGAGTTGATTTAGCATACGCAAGAGAAAATCTCTCTTGGATTAACCAACTTAAAGCTTAGCTTCTAATGTTTAATGCAAAGACATGCAATGTATATAGAGATATGGTATTGAAATGGAAGTTAAACTTGTAATAAAGTGAAGAGAAGTGAAACTACAAAAATAAGTGCATTTAATACCCAACTCAAAAGCTTGAGATGTAAAACTTGAATATAACAATGGTAGATTGAAAGATACTTGAATAAACTTGCAATAAACTTGAAATAAATGACATTAAGTGCAATAAATGAAGCTTACAAGAGTTCTACAGAAGATTACAAGTGAAATGGGTAGAAGAAATGCAAAAATCTAACTTATCTCTCTAAAACTATGTCTTCCTCCTTAAGCTTCTCTCTCTATAATGCTTTACAATCTAAATAATGTGAAGTCATTCTTGTCTTTTCATCCA
Source organism: Ilex paraguariensis (assembly GCA_963454935.2). Lineage (NCBI taxonomy): Eukaryota > Viridiplantae > Streptophyta > Magnoliopsida > Aquifoliales > Aquifoliaceae > Ilex > Ilex paraguariensis. Next base: position 518,067 of record CAUOFW020004103.1, read on the forward strand.
TGGAGGTGTTATAGCCTGTGTGTGAGGCTTCCCATCAATGGGGGGCTGAGTTGATACCTTGGACAGGCTAGGACAAGCCTAGCTTGTCACTTTTCAGGCTTCCCTTTTCTCTCTCTTTCTCATTAATGTTTGAGCCTCCAAAGTCCAAGCTTAGGCAAGGGGAGGCATGTATGTGTGTAAGACATGTCAAGGGATAAGTGGGAGAATCATATGTGGGACTCCCAAGTGGCAAAGCTTGAGTTGGAAGCTGTCAGACATTTCTGGGCAAAACCTTTCAGAAGGTTGATGGAAACCTCCCAGAAGGTTTATACAGGAACAGAGAAAAAAGTTGTCTAGTGGCCCAACTAGAAGGTCGATGTAAACCTTCCACAAGGTTTTGGCAGTGCATAGGTAGACCAAGTGAAAACCTTCCGGAAGGTTGATGCAAACCTTCAAGAAGGTTTATTCTAGAAGGCAAAACCTTCTGGAAGTTTTTGGTAGGGCATTAGGCAGTTCAAAATGCAAACCTTCCAGAAGGTTTGCGACCCAACATTCCAAAAGGTTTTCATCCAATTTGTCTTTTTCTAGGTTTCTTCACCTTCCAATCTTTCCTTTAAGCTATTTCTTCAAATCCATTGTCTTTAAGTACTTCAATGGGGGCTTAACTCAAGCCATTTGCAATTATTCACCTAAATTCACACAAGATTTCATTAAAGAGTAGAATAAACGCATTTCTACCCAAATTCACAACAAAAGCAAGTACAGAAGGGCATAACAAGCATATAAAATATGCAATATTTTGTGTTAATCACTAGTCAAACCAAACACTTTACACTATGAGAAGGAATGGAGGAAAGTTGATTTAGCATACCCAAGAGGAAATCTCTCTTGGATTAGCCAACTAAAAGCTTAGCTACTCATAATAAAAACAAAACCCAACACAAAGTGAAGAGACATGGTATAGAAATGGAGCATGGACTTATATTAATGCAATAAAAGAGCTAAACTACAAGAGAAATGGCATTCATAGTCAAAATACAAAGATTGGAAACACAGACCCAAATGTAGAACTTGAAATGCTAGAAAACCCTAGCTAATCTTGCATACAACTTGAATGAAAGAGTTTAAAGTGAAATAGGGAAGGATTACAAGTAATTTAAAACTTACAACACTAAAAATGGGGAAGAAATATGAAAAACCCAACTTTCTCTCTCTAACTTCATCTTCTTCCTAGAGTGTAGCTGAATTATTTTGTAGAGAGCCCTCCAATTTTGTCCATAACCCTACCCCAGGTCTGTGTGACTAACTTCCTGTCATTAGAAGTTCTTTAGGGACTGCCACAAGCAACTACAAGCTCATATTCCCCTTCCATGCTTCCCCCACAATCACTCTCTTCCTCTTCTATGCTTTTTTCTTCCAAAGTTAGATTTTAGGTGTAAGGAAGCATGCTTGTATGTAGAATGTGTCAAGGCATGTGTGGGAGAAGTATAGGTGGGCCCACAAATCAGTTGGAGTTGAGATTGCAGCTTTCTGGCATTTTTGGGCAAAACCTACCGGTAGAACAATGACAAAACCTACTGGTAGGTATTTTTTCCAGTAGACAAAATCTATCCGTAGGTTTTGGCAGGGGTAGCAGTAGAAGAATTCCAATGCACTAAACCTACAGGTAGGTTTTTATGAACATCTACCGGTAGGTTTTCACCTATGTTGGCTTTTTCTTGATTTCTTGACATCCCGAGTTACCCGTTAAGCCTCACCTCCTTCTCCATTTTCTTTAAGCACTTGATGAAAGGCTGAATCCATGCTATTTCCTACTTGTTACCTACAATCACACAAAAACTCCATTAATTGTTAGATTAACACAATTTTCCCCATTTTCTCCACAAATGCAAGTATAAAAATGGTTGCAAAGAGATAGATGATGTGCAATATTCCATGCTCATCACACCCCCCAACTTGAGTTTTGCTAGTCCCTAGCAAACTTTATTTACAAAACTATAAAGCATAAAACTAAACAATCCATTCATGCAAGGCAATTTCACCAAACAATTAAAATGCAAAAATCACAATGCAAATAAATAAATGAACTTGGGTAGGATGAAACAAAACAATTGTGGTTCTTTCATTCATTTCTCCAAAAAGTTAGGTACAATGATTAGAAGTCAAAAGCAAAATGGCCTAAAATCCTAGAGACTCTTTTACTAGGCCGACAATTCTAATCATATCTATGCAACAACTAAAAGCAAAAAGAACAAAACAAATCACCTTACTCATCATCCTCATCTCCAGTCCCCTGCTCATCACTCTCATACTCATTGCCCCTCCTCGTCACCGGAGTCATCATCGTCAGAATCCTCTACCTCAACAGCAGTAAAAGCCATGAGGGCAGAGGTAAAGGGTCTAGAAGAAGGAGGTGGAGGTCCACCAGGGATCGGCTCTCCCGAGAAGGTGTGCTCAAAAATCCTCGTAACCATCAAGGAGGGCCGATGCATAGTCCCCTCCAAGACATCTAAGTGCTGAGCAATTGTGCGAGGTAGAGCAGTGGTGGAAGGCCCTATAGTAGACGGCCCGACAGTGGATGGCTCAAGTCTTGGTGCTCTGGCTCTCTCACCCCCACTCATCGTTGTCCTCTTGTTGCTACTGGACTTCCCAATAGCACCAAACTCTGGGGGTAGCAACACATCGGAGATATAAGCCTTGACCTTAGAGTGACATCACATCCTCGTGACCAAATTGGCAAATAGGAGATTCGCCTTCAGCTTGCTAGCCTGGGTGAACTCCTTCATGAAGTCCCACATCATCTAGGCCTCATCCATCCGCTTTGCCATCATAAATGTGTGGAGGGGGTGAGTTTCTCCTCATTTGGGGTCTTCTCCACACCCCAGGGAATCAAATTGTAGTGTAAAACCTTGTTCATAACCCCGTATGAGTGATTGAGGGCCCTAACTTGAATTTTTTCTTTGAATTGGGTCAGGTCCTCCTATGTCAACTACACATACTCCAGGAGTGGTTTTCTCCTTTAACATTGTGTGGATAAACTATTGTATTGGGGGGAGGCCTCTAGTACTTCATCAAAACTGCTATCAAGTCTAAGGTAACCTCAAAGACCTTCCCTCTCACATTTGTCTTGAGAATACCAAGGTCCTAATCCTCTACCTTCAATCTCTTGTAAAACTTCCTACACATCGGGAGGTTATACCCCATAACCGGCTCAAACCAAATACCAATCTCATGCCCCTCTATCACTCTCACAACCCCGTCATTCAGCCCGAGGGTGGACAAATCCACATGACGCTTGCACGTCACATTTTTCTCATCAATGCTCTTCGCGCAAGCATCATTCTTTTGTCTTTTCCTCCTTTCCCCACTCTTCCACTGGGCCCTCATCCGTCCTCTTGTAGGAACTCGTGCCCACGGGTTGTGGAGAACTTGGCCCCTTCATTTCATATGGGCCATGAATATGAGAAATGCCCCAAGGGCCACGAACGGCAAAAACCACATCCAAAGTTGCTCAAAGAGGTCAAGAGGGACATGAGAGAGCTTACCTATATGAGCCATTGCAATGGATTCCAAGCTTTTGAGGAAAATCTAAGTTAAGTGGATTTGGGGGAAATATGGGGAAAACTAGGATTTTTGTGAGAAATCCAACAAATTACAGTGAAAATCAAGCAAAAATTCAACCCTAGGACTATTAATTGGAAGATTTGATGGATGGGTGAGAGATCTTTGAAGGCAAGAGACATTTTGAGGGAGGTGTGAAGGCTTTTAAGATTGAGAGAAATGGAGAAGGTGAAGGGTTTTCCGAAAAAATAGACTTAAAACCATCGTTTCCAGGTTTTCTGGGCAAAACCTACTAATAGGTTTTGTGCACTGGAAAATTCGTACCGGTAGGTTTTGACCAATATCTACCAGTAGGTTTTAGCTTTTTGTCATTTTGCATTGGCTTGGTCAATTGGGTGGCATAGTAACGAATTTTTTTCATTTAAGGCTCAATCACGGCACTAGGGATAAATTTTTCCAAGAAAAAGGCTAAGACTCAAAGCATTTCAAAGATGGCCTAAGATCATTTCTAGATAGACATGGGGAGGCATGTTGGCATTTCAAGACAAAGTTAATCAACTATCCACATACACTCTAACCAAAACAAGCATAGTGAGATTNTTGGACTTCCCAATAGCACCAAACTCTAGGGGTAGCAACACATCGGAGATATAAGCCTTGACCTTAGAGTGACAGCACATCCTCGTGACCAAATTGGCAAATAGGAGATTCGCCTTCAGCTTGCTAGCCTGGGTGAACTCCTTCATGAAGTCCCACATCATCTAGGCCTCATCCATCCGCTTTGCCATCATAAATGTGTGGAGGGGGTGAGTTTCTCCTCATTTGGGGTCTTCTCCACACCCCAGGGAATCAAATTGTAGTGTAAAACCTTGTTCATAACCCCGTATGAGTGATTGAGGGCCCTAACTTGAATTTTTTCTTTGAATTGGGTCAGGTCCTCCTATGTCAACTACACATACTCCAGGAGTGGTTTTCTCCTTTAACATTGTGTGGATAAACTATTGTATTGGGGGGAGGCCTCTAGTACTTCATCAAAACTGCTATCAAGTCTAAGGTAACCTCAAAGACCTTCCCTCTCACATTTGTCTTGAGAATACCAAGGTCCTAATCCTCTACCTTCAATCTCTTGTAAAACTTCCTACACATCGGGAGGTTATACCCCATAACCGGCTCAAACCAAATACCAATCTCATGCCCCTCTATCACTCTCACAACCCCGTCATTCAGCCCGAGGGTGGACAAATCCACATGACGCTTGCACGTCACATTTTTCTCATCAATGCTCTTCGCGCAAGCATCATTCTTTTGTCTTTTCCTCCTTTCCCCACTCTTCCACTGGGCCCTCATCCGTCCTCTTGTAGGAACTCGTGCCCACGGGTTGTGGAGAACTTGGCCCCTTCATTTCATATGGGCCATGAATATGAGAAATGCCCCAAGGGCCACGAACGGCAAAAACCACATCCAAAGTTGCTCAAAGAGGTCAAGAGGGACATGAGAGAGCTTACCTATATGAGCCATTGCAATGGATTCCAAGCTTTTGAGGAAAATCTAAGTTAAGTGGATTTGGGGGAAATATGGGGAAAACTAGGATTTTTGTGAGAAATCCAACAAATTACAGTGAAAATCAAGCAAAAATTCAACCCTAGGACTATTAATTGGAAGATTTGATGGATGGGTGAGAGATCTTTGAAGGCAAGAGACATTTTGAGGGAGGTGTGAAGGCTTTTAAGATTGAGAGAAATGGAGAAGGTGAAGGGTTTTCCGAAAAAATAGACTTAAAACCATCGTTTCCAGGTTTTCTGGGCAAAACCTACTAATAGGTTTTGTGCACTGGAAAATTCGTACCGGTAGGTTTTGACCAATATCTACCAGTAGGTTTTAGCTTTTTGTCATTTTGCATTGGCTTGGTCAATTGGGTGGCATAGTAACGAATTTTTTTCATTTAAGGCTCAATCACGGCACTAGGGATAAATTTTTCCAAGAAAAAGGCTAAGACTCAAAGCATTTCAAAGATGGCCTAAGATCATTTCTAGATAGACATGGGGAGGCATGTTGGCATTTCAAGACAAAGTTAATCAACTATCCACATACACTCTAACCAAAACAAGCATAGTGAGATTATTGAATAGATTTTGAATTTGAAAAATTATTCCTTTGAGTAAATGTAAGTTCCCTCCAACAAGGATTGACACTAAAGCTCACACGGGTACTTATTTCATCTCCACTACGCATGTCAAGCTCTAAAATGTGGATCTAATCAGTAAATTATCAAAATTACACATTCAATGTGCACTATAGTTGGGTTCAAAAGAAAACACATATGGGATACTTAGTCATAGGATAGACTTCAATGATGTGCTCATATATTCAAAGTTCAAAGTAAAGATCAAGCAATCATTTAACCCATAACACTCTAAATAGGGGAATATGGTTCAACATTCAGATATTTTTCACCAAAATTTTCATATATTTAGCAACTATTTTACAAAAAAATTGATCAATTTTGTGAATTGTGAATTTCACCACAAAATGGTATTATCAACAACAAAAAATTTGGTGTATCATACAAATGGTGTACCTCACCCCTCAACTTGAACCATGCATTGTCCTCAATGCAACAAAAAGGATATGGAATGCACTGAAGGACTTAAAAAGATAAATAGGGTTAGAGAACACCTCATGATGAGCTTTTACAAAACACCACAATTTGCACATTTGAAAAGAAAATACTATGCAAGGATGAAAGTAAATAAACAAATTAACTAGTAAAGTGAATGATAAAAGAAAGCAACTGTACACTACAATCTATTTGAACAATTATCAGTCAACAAGCTTTGGGAAAATTGGATCCACTAACTTCTCCTCCACCATTTGAACCTCAAAGCCCTCGAAGAATAGCTTAAGTCTTTGCTCATTGACTTTGAATGTTTTGCCATCTTCGAGGTTTGTAATTTCCACGGCTTCATTGGAGTAGACCACCTTGACAAGATAGGGGTCATCCCAACGAGATCGGAGTTTTCCTTGGAAAATGGAGAGTTGAGAAATATACAAGAGCACTTTTTATCCAGGCTCAAATATTTTTCTCACAAGGGATTTATCATGAAAGATATTTGCCCTCTCTTTGAAAATTTTTGAGCTCTCATATGCATCTCTTCAAATTTCTTCTAATTCATTTAACTCCAACTTCCTATTCTTTCCAGCCATTCTCAAATTGAAGTTCAAGATTTTGATGCCCCAATAAGCCTTGTGCTCCATCTCTACCGGCAAATGACAAGCCTTGCTATAGACTAGCCTATAAGGAGACATACCTAGGATGATCTTGTACACGGTGCGGTAAGCGCACAAGGCATCAGTCAACCTAAGTGAACAATCATTTCGATTCGGACTCACCGTATTCTCTAGTATGTTTTTAATCTCCCTATTTGCCAACTCGGCTTGGCCATTAGTCTGTGGGTGATAAGCGGTGGACACCTTGTGTTTTACGCCATATTTATGCATTAAAGATGCAAATTACCTATTGAAAAAATGAGACCCGCTGTCATTTATCATTGCATGAGGTACCCCAAACCTTGAAAGCATGTTTTCCTTTAAAAACTTGACCACAACTCAATGGTCATTGTTCTTGGTTGGGATGGCCTCTTCCCACTTGGACACGTAGTCCACTGCCAATAGGATATAGAGATAGCCAAAGGACATAGGAAATGGACCCATAAATTCGATGCCCAACAATTGAATATCTCGATGACTAGCACAGGGGAAAGCGACATCATATTCCTACGGGTCACACTACCCAACCTTTGGCACCTATCACACTCTTTACAAAATGAAACACAATCTTTGATTAAAGAGGACCAGTAAAAACCAGATTGCAAAACATTAGCCGAAGTTTTCTTTGAAGAGAAGTAGCCACTGCATTCCTCAGAATGGCAAAATGAAAGGACATCCCATTGTTCATTTTTAGGTACATATCTCCTTATCACTTGATCTGGGTAATACTTGAACAAATACGGGTTGTTGAAGTAGAAGTACTTCACATCCGCCATGAATTTTCTTTTGTCCTCTAGGCTCCAATGCGGTGGTATTTGTCCTGTGGCAAGATAATTACATATGTCAGTGTACCAATGACAAATAGAATGAATAGAAAATAAATGCTCATCGAGAAAAGAGTCAGGGATAAGAATATGCTCTTTGGTTTCTTGGACAACAAGTCAGGACAAATTATCTACCACCACATTCTCCACTCCTTTTTTGTCTTTAATGGTCAAGTTAAATTCTTGTAGGAGGAGGATCCACCTAATGAGTCTCGATTTTATGTCCTACTTACAGAAAAGATACTTCAAAGCAGAGTGATCAGTGTAGACTACAATAAGCGAACCAATGATGTAAGACCTAAATTTGTCAAATGCAAATACAATGACTAGCAACTCTTTTCGATGGTAGTGCAATTCATTTGTGCTTCATATAGTCTTGCTGGCATATTATATTACATATGGTCTTTTTTATTCCCTTTGACTAAGCACAGCGCCGACTGCATAATCACTCGCGACGCACATGAGCTCAAATGGGAGTTCTCATTTGGGTGGTCACATAATTAGAGGTGAAGTGAGCATGTTTTTGAGTTTTTTAAAAGAAGCTTCACAATCATCCGACCACACAAAGGGAACATCCTTTGCTAGCAAATTGGTCAAGGGCCTTGCCAATGCACTAAAATCTATTATAAATCCACGATAGAAATCGGCATGGCCAAGAAATGACCTAATATCCTTGATGACCTTTGGAGTAGGGAGGTTGGAAATTGCTTCCACCTTGGATTTGTCTACTTCAATCCCCTTTTTTGATACAATGTGCCCTAGCACAATTTCTTGTGTCACCATGAAATGACACTTCTTCCAATTGNACTATTGTATTGGGGGGGAGGCCTCTAGTACTTCATCAAAACTGTTATCAAGTCTAAGGTAACCTCAAAGACCTTCCCTCTCACATTTGTCTTGAGAATACCAAGGTCCTAATCCTTTACCTTCAATCTCTTGTAAAACTCCCTACACATCGGGAGGTTATACCCCATAACCGGCTCAAACCAAATACCAATCCCATGCCCCTCTATCACTCTCACAACCCCGTCATTCAGCCCGAGGGTGGACAAATCCACATGACGCTTGCACGTCACATTTTTCTCATCAATGCTCTTCGTGCAAGCATCATTCTTTTGTCTTTTCCTCCTTTCCCCACTCTTCCACTGGGCCCTCATCCGTCCTCTTGTAGGAACTCGTGCCCACAGGTTGTGGAGAACTTGGCCCCTTCATTTCATATGGGCCATGAATATGAGAAATGCCCCAAGGGCCACGAACGACAAAAACCACATCCAAAGTTGCTCAAAGAGGTCAAGAGGGACATGAGAGAGCTTACCTATATGAGCCATTGCAATGGATTCCAAGCTTTTGAGGAAAATCTAAGTTAAGTGGATTTGGGGGAAATATGGGGAAAACTAGGATTTTTGTGAGAAATCCAACAAATAACAGTGAAAATCAAGCAAAAATTCAACCCTAGGACTATTAATTGGAAGATTTGATGGATGGGTGAGAGATCTTTGAAGGCAAGAGACATTTTGAGGGAGGTGTGAAGGCTTTTAAGATTGAGAGAAATGGAGAAGGTGAAGGGTTTTCCGAAAAAATAGACTTAAAACCATCGTTTCCAGGTTTTCTGGGCAAAACCTACTAATAGGTTTTGTGCACTGGAAAATTCGTACCGGTAGGTTTTGACCAATATCTACCAGTAGGTTTTAGCTTTTTGTCATTTTGCATTGGCTTGGTCAATTGGGTGGCATAGTAACGAATTTTTTTCATTTAAGGCTCAATCACGGCACTAGGGATTAATTTTTCCAAGAAAAAGGCTAAGACTCAAAGCATTTCAAAGATGGCCTAAGATCATTTCTAGATAGACATGGGGAGGCATGTTGGCATTTCAAGACAAAGTTAATCAACTATCCACATACACTCTAACCAAAACAAGCATAGTGAGATTATTGAATAGATTTTGAATTTGAAAAATTATTCCTTTGAGTAAATGTAAGTTCCCTCCAACAAGGATTGGCACTAAAGCTCACACGGGTACTTATTTCATCTCCACTACGCATGTCAAGCTCTAAAATGTGGATCTAATCAGTAAATTATCAAAATTACACATTCAATGTGCACTATAGTTGGGTTCAAAAGAAAACACATATGGGATACTTAGTCATAGGATAGACTTCAATGATGTGCTCATATATTCAAAGTTCAAAGTAAAGATCAAGCAATCATTTAACCCATAACACTCTAAATAGGGGAATATGGTTCAACATTCAGATATTTTTCACCAAAATTTTCATATATTTAGCAACTATTTTACAAAAAAATTGATCAATTTTGTGAATTGTGAATTTCACCACAAAATGGTATTATCAACAACAAAAAATTTGGTGTATCATACAAATGGTGTACCTCACCCCTCAACTTGAACCATGCATTGTCCTCAATGCAACAAAAAGGATATGGAATGCACTGAAGGACTTAAAAAGATAAATAGGGTTAGAGAACACCTCATGATGAGCTTTTACAAAACACCACAATTTGCACATTTGAAAAGAAAATACTATGCAAGGATGAAAGTAAATAAACAAATTAACTAGTAAAGTGAATGATAAAAGAAAGCAACTGTACACTACAATCTATTTGAACAATTATCAGTCAACAAGCTTTGGGAAAATTGGATCCACTAACTTCTCCTCCACCATTTGAACCTCAAAGCCCTCGAAGAATAGCTTAAGTCTTTGCCCATTGACTTTGAATGTTTTGCCATCTTCGAGGTTTGTAATTTCCACGGCTTCATTGGAGTAGACCACCTTGACAAGATAGGGGCCATCCCAACGAGATCGGAGTTTTCCTTGGAAAATGGAGAGTCGAGAAATATACAAGAGCACTTTTTATCCAGGCTCAAATATTTTTCTCACAAGGGATTTATCATGAAAGATATTTGCCCTCTCTTTGAAAATTTTTGAGCTCTCATATGCATCTCTTCAAATTTCTTCTAATTCATTCAACTCCAACTTCCTATTCTTTCCAGCCATTCTCAAATTGAAGTTCAAGATTTTGATGCCCCAATAAGCCTTGTGCTCCATCTCTACCGGCAAATGACAAGCCTTGCTATAGACTAGCCTATAAGGAGACATACCTAGGATGATCTTGTACACGGTGCGGTAAGCGCACAAGGCATCAGTCAACCTAAGTGAACAATCATTTCGATTCGGACTCACCGTATTCTCTAGTATGTTTTTAATCTCCCTATTTGCCAACTCGGCTTGGCCATTAGTCTGTGGGTGATAAGCGGTGGACACCTTGTGTTTTACGCCATATTTATGCATTAAAGATGCAAATTACCTATTGAAAAAATGAGACCCGCTGTCATTTATCATTGCATGAGGTACCCCAAACCTTGAAAATATGTTTTCCTTTAAAAACTTGACCACAACTCAATGGTCATTGTTCTTGGTTGGGATGACCTCTACCCACTTGGACACGTAGTCCACTGCCAATAGGATATAGAGATAGCCAAAGGACATAGGAAATGGACCCATAAATTCGATGCCCAACAATTGAATATCTCGATGACTAGCACAGGGGAAAGCGACATCATATTCCTACGGGTCACACTACCCAACCTTTGGCACCTATCACACTCTTTACAAAATGAAACACAATCTTTGATTAAAGAGGACCAGTAAAAACCAGATTGCAAAACATTAGCCGAAGTTTTCTTTGAAGAGAAGTAGCCACTGCATTCCTCAGAATGGCAAAATGAAAGGACATCCCATTGTTCATTTTTAGGTACATATCTCCTTATCACTTGATCTGGGTAATACTTGAACAAATACGGGTTGTTGAAGTAGAAGTACTTCACATCCGCCATGAATTTTCTTTTGTCCTCTAGGCTCCAATGCGGTGGTATTTGTCCTGTGGCAAGATAATTACATATGTCAGTGTACCAATGACAAATAGAATGAATAGAAAATAAATGCTCATCGAGAAAAGAGTCAGGGATAAGAATATGCTCTTTGGTTTCTTGGACAACAAGTCAGGACAAATTATCTACCACCACATTCTCCACTCCTTTTTTGTCTTTAATGGTCAAGTTAAATTCTTGTAGGAGGAGGATCCACCTAATGAGTCTCGATTTTATGTCCTACTTACAGAAAAGATACTTCAAAGCAGAGTGATCAATGTAGACTACAATAAGCGAACTAATGATGTAAGACCTAAATTTGTCAAATGCAAATACAATGACTAGCAACTCTTTTCGATGGTAGTGCAATTCATTTGTGCTTCATATAGTCTTGCTGGCATATTATATTACATATGGTCTTTTTTATTCCCTTTGACTAAGCACAGCGCCGACTGCATAATCACTCGCGACGCACATGAGCTCAAATGGGAGTTCTCATTTGGGTGGTCACATAATTAGAGGTGAAGTGAGCATGTTTTTGAGTTTTTTAAAAGAAGCTTCACAATCATCCGACCACACAAAGGGAACATCCTTTGCTAGCAAATTGGTCAAGGGCCTTGCCAATGCACTAAAATCTATTATAAATCCACGATAGAAATCGGCATGGCCAAGAAATGACCTAATATCCTTGATGACCTTTGGAGTAGGGAGGTTGGAAATTGCTTCCACCTTGGATTTGTCTACTTCAATCCCCTTTTTTGATACAATGTGCCCTAGCACAATTTCTTGTGTCACCATGAAATGACACTTCTTCCAATTGGGCACCAAATTCTTTTCCTCACATCTTTCAAGCACTCTCTCCAAATTCTCCAAACACACCTCAAATGAGTCCCCAAACATGAAAAAATCATCCGTGAACATCTCCACAATTTTCTCCACTGTATCGCTAAAGATCCCTATCATGTATCTCTGAAAAGTTCCAGGGACATTACACAACCCGAATGGCATATAGCGATAAGCAAAGATGCCAAAAGGGCACATGAAATTTGTCTTCTCTTGGTCCTCCAAAGCAATCTCAATTTGGTTGTAGCCAAATTAGTCATCCACGAAGCAATAAAAAAGGTGTTCGGCTACTCTCTCGAACACTTGGTCAGGGAAGGGCAAAGGGAAATGATCTTTTCTTGTACATGAGTTGAGTTTTCGATGGTCGATACAAACTCTCCAACTGATGACCACTCTTGTCGGAATTAAATCATTCTCATTTGCAACCACAATGATATTTACTATCGGCAATTACAAAAATAATGCACACATCAACTAGTTTAAGCACCTCATCCCTCACCACATCCTTCATGATAGAATTTAGCCTTCTTTGTGGTTGTTGGATTGGTTTGGCATCTTTCTCCATGTAGATTCGATGTGTGCAAATGAGGGAACTAATCCCCTTGATATCAATAATTGTCCAACCACCTGCTTCCTTATGCCTTCTCAACACTTCCAATAATTTTTCTTCTTGCCTCAACTCCAAGGATGAACTTATCACCACCAAGAATGTCTTGTGCTCCCTANAATGTAGAGGTGGGCCCACGAAGTAGTTGGAGTTAAGATTGTAGCTTTCTTACATTTCTGGGCAAAACATATCGGTAAAACGATGACAAAACCAACCTGTAGGTTTTTTCCAGTAGGTAAAATCTANGATGTAGAGGTGGGCCCACGAAGTAGTTGGAGTTAAGATTGCAGCTTTCTTACATTTCTGGGCAAAACCTATCGGTAAAACGATGACAAAACCAACCTGTAGGTTTTTTCCAGTAGGTAAAATCTATTGGTATGTTTTGGTAGGGGCAGCGNCAAGAAATGCATACTTCAATGTGAAAGGTAGTGGCTTCAATTCCAAGATTGATGCTTATACAATTGATGGAAAAAAAATTTTCTTGTTGTGGAAGTTCCTCAAATGTCAGGGCCCAACTTCCTACCCCCTGTATAGTTTTCAGCTCATCTTCTTNTAAGAAATGCATACTTCAATGTGAAAGGTAGTGGCTTCAATTCCAAGATTGATGCTTATACAATTGATGGAAAAAAAAATTTCTTGTTGTGGAAGTTCCTCAAATGTCAGGGCCCAACTTCCTACCCCCTGTATAGTTTTCAGCTCATCTTCTTTACCAAACTCTTCATCCCCTAAATTTGAATGGAAAAGTAGTTCCACATGGTCCCCCACCAAAGTGTCAATTCGGTTGCCCTCATGCATTTCCTCGTCATCACCCAGTTGCTTGCACAAGTTGAATACGTTAAGGTCCATTGTAATGTNATCTTCTTTACCAAACTCTTCATCCCCTAAATTTTAATGGAAAAGTAGTTCCACATGGTCCCCCACCAAAGTGTCAATTCGGTTGCCCTCATGCATTACCTCGTCATCACCCAGTTGCTTGCACAAGTTGAATACGTTAAGGTCCATTGTAATGTTCCCAAAGGCAAGCTACACAAGTCCTAGGATTAGCTGTAGATGTAGCAAGGAAAGGCCTACCTAGTATCACAAGAATTTGAGANAATTTTCCCCATTTTCTCCACAAAAGCAAGTATAAAAATGGGTGCAAAGAGATAGATGATGTCCAATATTTTATACTTATCAATGTCGTGTCTGTTGGATACCTGTTGGTGAAAGCCCATAAATACTCACCTCAAGAAAGACTCGAGATTTTGTAAAATGGTCATTGGATGTTCAATATCAATTACGGGGGTTTGGAGTGCCCAGATGCATACGCATGACATTGCATGTGGTATGGGAGTCGATGGAGATCTCGGGTTGCATTGCATGTGTGAGCATCATTTGATGAATGTCATGGCATTATGAAATCCATTATGAGTTGCATATTCTTGAATGGACGATAATTAATTGTTAAATGGTACGTGAACATTTCATATGCATCTGGGTTGGAGAGTAGCCTCTTTAGAAGACACCCTATTGAGTGTGTGGCTCACCCTTTATGGGAATAACATTTCAGGTGTGGGACAAACACCGGTGGACGGCCCTCGCTGGGGCCCTCATTTATGAAGAAGATGAGATGTGACTTTAAATTACATTTTGTAAATCAATTGTGTAATTCATTTTGAACTTGTAAAATTGTGTAAGAGTTTTGTAATGGACTCTTATACACTATAAATTGTGTTAATGAATGTATGGATGTGTTTGGGAAGAGATTGGATGGCTAAAAGTTGAAGATTGAAAAGAATTGAAGAAAATCTAAGCCTAAGTACTGGTACCTAAGTGATTAAGTACCAGTACCATGCTGTTAGATGGTCTAGGTATCGATACCTTGACTTACGGGTGCCAATGCTTGGATTCCTGTGGGCTCAAGTACCAGTACCTAGGCACCATGTACCGATACCTCAATGGACATTGGGCTCAAGTACCAATACTAGGACATATAGGTACCAGTACGTAGCAAATAGTGGGCTCAGGTACTGATACCTAGGTGATTAAGTACTGGTACCTAGCAAATAGGAAAACCTGGCAGACAGAAGGTTTAGGTAATGGTACCGGTACCTCTTCCAAAAAATTTCCAAATTTAAATATAATTCTACCAAGTATTCAGATCTTGAGCCCTCTTTGTTGAGATGATGTAATTGGTCAAATATTAAGTTATAATTAATGGGGATGGACCTTGAATTGGTCGGGTGGTTAATATGTGCACAAGTTATGCATTGGGAGTGCTTCGATACGAGGGAGACTCTGCCCAAACTTCAAGTGGGTTACGATTCTGGTGAAGGAGATGTGATGGCATGGTAACGAGTTATACGACATTCACAGGTATTTTCGTGGGTTAATGGATGATCAACGGATTGAAAAATGACCCCGGATTTGGGGGCGCCACAGATAGACAAAACTTGAATGAGAATGTAATCAATTCATCATTACTTCAAACTTATACTTCAAAAAAAAAAGAGAGATAACAAACAAAAAATCCCATTACTAATTAATAACAAACAAACAATCCTATTAGTAATTAAGAAAATAACAAATACCCAAAAAAGAATTAAACATTATTCGCAACAAGGACTCATAGTACAAACCCTTTATGATCCCCTATTTAACCAAAGCTAGAAGCCCACCAAGAGTTATGGCACCCAAATTTTTAACCTCAAAATATTAGCAAGCAAAAACAAAAATATCAAGATCTTTAACCTGATTAAGGATTAGTAGGGGTAGAGACAAAGGACATGGACATTATAAGATCACTACTAATCAAGACACTACAGAAACATTAAATCCCAAATATGGTGACAAAATAGAAACACAACTTGGAAATACAAATAGAGAGGCTTCCATGGGTTTTGACAGTTCTAAAGTTAAAAATGTGTCAGGTAAATTTTTTGGATGCAGGAAAACCCAACTTTGTCACCAATTATTTGGTCAAGAGGTGCATCTATTGTCAAAACGAATCCAAATGCCTAAAATTAAAACCATCTAAAAAAATTAATCACCAAAACCCAATATTATAAAAATGGCATCCACTTTGTAATGAAGTCAACATCCAATTTCAAACAACTAAAAAGCACTATCCAATTTCATAAAAAAATACAAATAGTGAAATCAAAAACCAATTGCAATACCACTAATAACTATAACATTCAATAGAAACCCTGCAATCATATGAAAAATTCCAATTTGGAAAGTGACACTAGTGTGTGTGGGATAGAATGGTGTGTGTGTGTGTGTATGTGTGGTGTGTGTATGTGTGTGTGTTTGCCTGTGTGCGAGAGAGATTAGAGGAGACGATGGAATTTTTCCTATGGCAACATTTTGTCAAACACCACATGCCTGTGCCTGAAATTTTGTCGAATCTCTAGCAATTTTCTTGGCTTTATCAATTCTTCAAAAAAATTCTCACAATTTTGGTGTTTCTCTCTCAAATCAAACAAAGATTTTTGAAGAAAATCCTAACCCAATAACCCTTTTCCACAAAAATATACAAATGCAAAAAAACTAACTTTTTTTTCAATCCGAACTCGTTGTTGTGTGTGTGGGTTTTCTATTGTGTGTGTCGATGTGTGTGTGTGTGTGTGTGGGTTCGATAGTGTGTATGGGTTCGAATGTGTGTGTGTTGGGTGAGCCCTCATCACTGGTGGTGAGAAGTCACTGGCGAGAGAGTCTGTCGTAGAGAGAGAGAGAGTAGGAGGAGATAGATTGACTTTTTTGGGCCTATTTGTGTTTGTGGGTTTGGTGGATTCGTGTCCAAGGTTAGGGGAAAATAGTCTAAAGAACCACCAAACCCAATATTTGTGTTAAAAATTCAATTATGGGTTCCCAAACCCAGCCTACAACTGGACCAGATACTAACCTATGATCATGAGTTTCGTCAAACCTAAGGGGTGGGTTTGGGAAGTTGGGTTTAAGAGATTAGAGATATAAAAGACAACGTATCCCTTAACATGGTTATGAATTGAATTGATCAAGGAGCAAAATAGTAATTTAAAGGATAAACGGTTGTTAATAATTATGATATATCCTTTAGTCCTATATTTGTATGTGTTGTATATCAACACATAAGTATGAACTGGATTCAATCTTGAATCACATCTTTTTAAAGAGAGGATTGAATTTAAAAGGATTTGAAAAAACCAATTCAAACTCTCTAAAAATCCATTCAAACAAGCCTTTTGGGATTTTGTGTAGTGGGTTTTAATTATTTTGGGTGGGATTTGGGTAGTGAGTAAGATGTATTGTGACTCATTGGATTAGATTAGATGGATTAGATTAGATGAATTTAAATGAGTTTTGAGCCATATACTTAAATTTCAATAAAATCCTAATCGTTATTCCAGTTTTCTAAATTTGGATAGCTAGTTTTAATTTGAGAAGTTTGAAATGAGTTCTCCCTTATTAGTATAAATTTTTGAAATTATATAACTAAATAAATTTTATTTTTCAAAAAATATTTAACCAAATAAAATTTTCCATACAAAAATATCAAAATTAAGTTTTCTAATTTTTTTTTCAAAAACTTGTTTTCCAACGGTGTTTTCTAAGATTCAATCCAAGCACGCGCCTAGGACTCTAGTGGATCGCAGGGTGCGAGGCTTGTACATCTAAATTATATTGCTCAAATTCGCCAAGCAAAAGACTGCCGACCTGAACTATGAGATTGGTATTCCGTGGCGTGCTACTGTTGATCGCATCGTTCGACCTTGTTCTCGCTTATGCCTCTGGTACATCTCTCCTTCTTTCTCAATTTCTCTATCTTGCAATTAGGGTTTGTTATGTCCAAATTTCTAATGATTTACCATCCTCCTTTTCAAGATATTGAATATGTTACTCTGGATTTGTCTAAACCCTAGAATCGAAAAATTAATGTTTTTTCTGCCATATAGCTAGCACTTAGCATTGCATAGCTAGCATTTCCTTCGGACAATACTAGATTACTTGCTTCTTTCCTGGTCGGTATCACNGTTCCCAAAGGCAAGCTACACAAGTCCTAGGATTAGCTGTAGATGTAGCAAGGAAAGGCCTACCTAGTATCACAAGAATTTGAGAACTAGGATTAGCTACTGGATGAGTATCAAGTATAATAAAATCAAAGAAAAAATAAAATTTGTCAACTTAAACTAAAACATCCTCAAGTACTACCCTTGGTGTTCTCATGCTTAGGTCTGCCAATTGAAGAGTGACTGGAGTTGGCTTTAACTCTTTCAATTGTAATTATTGATAAACCGAGAAGGGTAGGAGGTTGACTCTTGATTTTTCTTGACTGAATTGGGAGGTGACAATGAGCTAGACCCATGAGGAGTAGGGTTGTCATTCTTCCAACATGTTGAACTTGATGTTGTAATTACATTTGAAAACTTGATTGCGTAGTGATATGAAATGTACTTGTTCATTACATTTGTATATACACAGGTAGCATCACATTCGTGGGCATTGACATAAGTGTGGGTGTGTGCGCATGGTTTTGATCAAACACCATCCTTGGTGGGTTGATAGTAGGTTTGGGGAAAGTTGGACCTAGGTTTGACTGAATCACACGGGTTGCATTGGAAAAAGGGGTTGGGGTTAGTAAGGAGGGCTAGATTCTCCCTTAAGTGCAATACCTGATAATTTTGGATACGTAGTCCGTTGGTACTGAGCCCATAAAGTGTGTCGACGTACGCATAGCCGTTGGTGAAAGTCTATAGATGCTTGCTTGATTGCGTTCACCCTAATCTCCGAACACACACTTTTTTATGTGTATATGCCTTATATGAGTAAGTAAGTGTCACTCTCCCTTGGGTTCGATGCTAGAAATGAAGAAAATGTGTGTGTGAATGAAAATGTGTGTATGTCCGCAAAAGTGCTCCCCAAGCGTAGAGAGTCTTGTAATGTCGTGTTTTACTTGGAATTAAGTATTCCAAGGTCGTCTCCTTAGGAAAAGAAGGTTGAATTGTGGTGAAGGTGATTTTTGTAAAGAAATGAAAAGTATAAAATCTTGTGAGTTTTGTGTTTTGGTGAATGGAGTTTTTGATAAGATGCAAGAAAATAAGGTTGGCTAATCCGAAGAGGTCATTCCAATGGGAATGCCAAATCAACTCAATACATTCTACTAATTATGTCTCAGTGCATAATTGATTCATAGGAAGTGAGGGACTAATGTGGAGATGTAGGTTCAAGCACACCCCATGACAAGTCTACAGTGTATCACGAGCTCACAACCACATCCTCACTCAACCTAGTCAAACCAAACACTTTACACTATGAGGAGGAATGGAGGAGAGTTGATTTAGCATATCCAAGAGAAAATCTCCCTTGGATTTGTCAACTAAAAGCTTAGCTACTCATAATAAAAACAAAACCCAACACAAAGTGAAAATACATGGTATATAAATGGAGCATGGACTTGTATTAATGCAAGAAAAGAGCTAAACTACAAGAGAAATGGCATTCATAGTCAAAATACAAAGATTGGAAACAAATACCCAAATGTAAAACTTGAAATGCTAGAAAACCCTAGCTATGCTTGCATACAACTTGAATGGATGAGTTTAAAGTGAAAGAGGGAAGGATTACAAGTAATTTAAAACTTACAACACTGAAAATGGTGAGGAAATATGAAAAACCTAGCTTTCTCTCTCTAACTTCATCTTCTTTCTTGAGCTTCTCTCCCTAAAACTGTGTTTAGCTGAATTATTTTGTAGAGAGCCCTCCAATTCATCCACAAACCTCCCCCAGGTCTGTTTGACTGACTTCCTATCATTGGAAGGTCTTCAGGGATTGCCATAAAAACCACAGGCCCATATTCCCCTTCTATGCTTCCCCCCAATCTCTTTCTTTCTCTCTCTTCCTCTTCCATACATTTTTCTTCCAAAGTCATATTTTAGGTGTAAGAAAGCATGCTTGTATGTAGAATGTGTCAAGGCATGTGTGGGCGATGTAGAGGTGGGCCCACGAAGTAGTTGGAGTTAAGATTGCAGCTTTCTTACATTTCTGGGCAAAACCTATCGGTAAAACGATGACAAAACCAACCTGTAGGTTTTTTCCAGTAGGTAAAATCTATTGGTATGTTTTGGTAGGGGCAGCGGTAGAAGAATTCTAGTGCACTAAACCTATTGATAGGTTTTGATGAACATCTATTGGTAGATTTTCACCTGTTTTTGTTTTTTTCTTGATTTCTTGACATCCTGAGCCATCCATTAAGCCTCCCCTCCTTCTCCATTGTCTTTAAGCACTTGATGGAAGGCTTAATCCATGCCATTCCTACTCTTTACCTACAATCACATAAAAACTCCATTAATTGTTAGATTAACGCAATTTTCCCCATTTTCTCCACAAAAGCAAGTATAAAAATGGGTGCAAAGAGATAGATGATGTCCAATATTTTATACTTATCAATGTCGTGTCTGTTGGATACCTGTTGGTGAAAGCCCATAAATACTCACCTCAAGAAAGACTCGAGATTTTGTAAAATGGTCATTGGATGTTCAATATCAATTACGGGGGTTTGGAGTGCCCAGATGCATACGCATGACATTGCATGTGGTATGGGAGTCGATGGAGATCTCGGGTTGCATTGCATGTGTGAGCATCATTTGATGAATGTCATGGCATTATGAAATCCATTATGAGTTGCATATTCTTGAATGGACGATAATTAATTGTTAAATGGTACGTGAACATTTCATATGCATCTGGGTTGGAGAGTAGCCTCTTTAGAAGACACCCTATTGAGTGTGTGGCTCACCCTTTATGGGAATAACATTTCAGGTGTGGGACAAACACCGGTGGACGGCCCTCGCTGGGGCCCTCATTTATGAAGAAGATGAGATGTGACTTTAAATTACATTTTGTAAATCAATTGTGTAATTCATTTTGAACTTGTAAAATTGTGTAAGAGTTTTGTAATGGACTCTTATACACTATAAATTGTGTTAATGAATGTATGGATATGTTTGGGAAGAGATTGGATGGCTAAAAGTTGAAGATTGAAAAGAATTGAAGAAAATCTAAGCCTAAGTACTGGTACCTAAGTGATTAAGTACCAGTACCATGCTGTTAGATGGTCTAGGTATCGATACCTTGACTTACGGGTGCCAATGCTTGGATTCCTGTGGGCTCAAGTACCAGTACCTAGGCACCATGTACCGATACCTCAATGGACATTGGGCTCAAGTACCAATACTAGGACATATAGGTACCAGTACGTAGCAAATAGTGGGCTCAGGTACTGATACCTAGGTGATTAAGTACTGGTACCTAGCAAATAGGAAAACCTGGCAGACAGAAGGTTTAGGTAATGGTACCGGTACCTCTTCCAAAAAATTTCCAAATTTAAATATAATTCTACCAAGTATTCAGATCTTGAGCCCTCTTTGTTGAGATGATGTAATTGGTCAAATATTAAGTTATAATTAATGGGGATGGACCTTGAATTGGTCGGGTGGTTAATATGTGCACAAGTTATGCATTGGGAGTGCTTCGATACGAGGGAGACTCTGCCCAAACTTCAAGTGGGTTACGATTCTGGTGAAGGAGATGTGATGGCATGGTAACGAGTTATACGACATTCACAGGTATTTTCGTGGGTTAATGGATGATCAACGGATTGAAAAATGACCCCGGATTTGGGGGCGCCACAGATAGACAAAACTTGAATGAGAATGTAATCAATTCATCATTACTTCAAACTTATACTTCAAAAAAAAAAGAGAGATAACAAACAAAAAATCCCATTACTAATTAATAACAAACAAACAATCCTATTAGTAATTAAGAAAATAACAAATACCCAAAAAAGAATTAAACATTATTCGCAGCAAGGACTCGTAGTACAAACCCTTTATGATCCCCTATTTAACCAAAGCTAGAAGCCCACCAAGAGTTATGGCACCCAAATTTTTAACCTCAAAATATTAGCAAGCAAAAACAAAAATATCAAGATCTTTAACCTGATTAAGGATTAGTAGGGGTAGAGACAAAGGACATGGACATTATAAGATCACTACTAATCAAGACACTACAGAAACATTAAATCCCAAATATGGTGACAAAATAGAAACACAACTTGGAAATACAAATAGAGAGGCTTCCATGGGTTTTGACAGTTCTAAAGTTAAAAATGTGTCAGGTAAATTTTTTGGATGCAGGAAAACCCAACTTTGTCACCAATTATTTGGTCAAGAGGTGCATCTATTGTCAAAACGAATCCAAATGCCTAAAATTAAAACCATCTAAAAAAATTAATCACCAAAACCCAATATTATAAAAATGGCATCCACTTTGTAATGAAGTCAACATCCAATTTCAAACAACTAAAAAGCACTATCCAATTTCATAAAAAAATACAAATAGTGAAATCAAAAACCAATTGCAATACCACTAATAACTATAACATTCAATAGAAACCCTGCAATCATATGAAAAATTCCAATTTGGAAAGTGACACTAGTGTGTGTGGGATAGAATGGTGTGTGTGTGTGTGTATGTGTGGTGTGTGTATGTGTGTGTGTTTGCCTGTGTGCGAGAGAGATTAGAGGAGACGATGGAATTTTTCCTATGGCAACATTTTGTCAAACACCACATGCCTGTGCCTGAAATTTTGTCGAATCTCTAGCAATTTTCTTGGCTTTATCAATTCTTCAAAAAAATTCTCACAATTTTGNGTTTGCCTGTGTGCAAGAGAGATTAGAGGAGACGATGGAATTTTTCCTATGGCAACATTTTGTCAAACACCANATGTGTGTGTGTTTGCCTGTGTGCGAGAGAGATTAGAGGAGACGATGGAATTTTTCCTATGGCAACATTTTGTCAAACACCACATGCCTGTGCCTGAAATTTTGTCGAATCTCTAGCAATTTTCTTGGCTTTATCAATTCTTCAAAAAAATTCTCACAATTTTGGTGTTTCTCTCTCAAATCAAACAAAGATTTTTGAAGAAAATCCTAACCCAATAACCCTTTTCCACAAAAATATACAAATGCAAAAAAACTAACTTTTTTTTCAATCCGAACTCGTTGTTGTGTGTGTGGGTTTTCTATTGTGTGTGTCGATGTGTGTGTGTGTGTGTGTGGGTTCGACAGTGTGTATGGGTTCGAATGTGTGTGTGTTGGGTGAGCCCTCATCACTGGTGGTGAGAAGTCACTGGCGAGAGAGTCTGTCGTAGAGAGAGAGAGAGTAGGAGGAGATAGATTGACTTTTTTGGGCCTATTTGTGTTTGTGGGTTTGGTGGATTCGTGTCCAAGGTTAGGGGAAAATAGTCTAAAGAACCACCAAACCCAATATTTGTGTTAAAAATTCAATTATGGGTTCCCAAACCCAGCCTACAACTGGACCAGATACTAACCTATGATCATGAGTTTCGTCAAACCTAAGGGGTGGGTTTGGGAAGTTGGGTTTAAGAGATTAGAGATATAAAAGACAACGTATCCCTTAACATGGTTATGAATTGAATTGATCAAGGAGCAAAATAGTAATTTAAAGGATAAACGGTTGTTAATAATTATGATATATCCTTTAGTCCTATATTTGTATGTGTTGTATATCAACACATAAGTATGAACTGGATTCAATCTTGAATCACATCTTTTTAAAGAGAGGATTGAATTTAAAAGGATTTGAAAAAACCAATTCAAACTCTCTAAAAATCCATTCAAACAAGCCTTTTGGGATTTTGTGTAGTGGGTTTTAATTATTTTGGGTGGGATTTGGGTAGTGAGTAAGATGTATTGTGACTCATTGGATTAGATTAGATGGATTTAAATGAGTTTTGAGCCATATACTTAAATTTCAATAAAATCCTAATCGTTATTCCAGTTTTCTAAATTGGGATAGCTAATTTTAATTTGAGAAGNAGATTAGATGAATTTAAATGAGTTTTGAGCCATATACTTAAATTTCAATAAAATCCTAATCGTTATTCCAGTTTTCTAAATTTGGATAGCTAGTTTTAATTTGAGAAGTTTGAAATGAGTTCTCCCTTATTAGTATAAATTTTTGAAATTATATAACTAAATAAATTTTATTTTTCAAAAAATATTTAACCAAATAAAATTTTCCATACAAAAATATCAAAATTAAGTTTTCTAATTTTTTTTTCAAAAACTTGTTTTCCAACGGTGTTTTCTAAGATTCAATCCAAGCACGCGCCTAGGACTCTAGTGGATCGCAGGGTGCGAGGCTTGTACATCTAAATTATATTGCTCAAATTCGCCAAGCAAAAGACTGCCGACCTGAACTATGAGATTGGTATTCCGTGGCGTGCTACTGTTGATCGCATCGTTCGACCTTGTTCTCGCTTATGCCTCTGGTACATCTCTCCTTCTTTCTCAATTTCTCTATCTTGCAATTAGGGTTTGTTATGTCCAAATTTCTAATGATTTACCATCCTCCTTTTCAAGATATTGAATATGTTACTCTGGATTTGTCTAAACCCTAGAATCGAAAAATTAATGTTTTTTCTGCCATATAGCTAGCACTTAGCATTGCATAGCTAGCATTTCCTTCGGACAATACTAGATTACTTGCTTCTTTCCTGGTCGGTATCACCTCACTTTGTGCATGGGTATTAGATTCAAGCAGATGATGTCTCTTGTTGGGAATAGCCTTTACTGCGTGCATCAACAAAGAACCCATCGAAGAAAAAAAAACCAATTCAACAAAGAAACTTTTAGGCTCTTCAAAGGTATCTAATTTCAGCTCATCATTCAATTGAATTGGAGCTTGCAGTTGTGGAGGAACTTCTTTGGACAGTTTGTTCAACTATTTGGTGACGATCGATTGGTGAAGAAGACGATTCAAAATTTACTTTGGTTCTTATTTGGGAGCTTAACTACCTTCATGTGTTTTATCCATTGATGATTAGAGCGAACCTATTGATGCGTGGAGTGAATCGAGTTTAGCATCAAGTGTGACAAGTAATTTGGAATTGGTAACCCTATTGATTGGAAGAGAGTTTTATGAAATTTTTGAAAATTTGGGGATCAATTTGTAATTTTACAAAATTTTGGGACCAAACTATAATTTATGAAAATTTTGAGGGCAAAAGTGTAATTTCAAAAACTCAAGGGGATAGATATGTAATTTGCAAAGGCTTGAGGATGTTTGTGTAATTTCGTGGTATTGGGTTTTTTGTTATGGGTTTTGTGTTAGGGGGGGGCGGTGGTGGGTATTTTTTTTGGTTGGACTTGTTTTGCCAGGTTTTTTGAAAGGAGCTGGATTTTTTTTTATAGGTTGTAGTGGGCTGACTGTTTTAACTTATGGGTTGATCCAACTTCAATAACACACCAAGGGTCTTCTTCTGCACGAGTAAGGCTTATGAAACAGTACCCTAGTCTCCAAAAATTGACTACTGATGAACAGCGGCTGCAAGGATTGGTTTATGCCAGAGAAGTTGGCAGCGGCAAAGTGATAACGATGGCTACCGCAGGTTGTGGTCAGCGACCACTATTGAACTATAGAATTTGTTCTCCAAGAGGCAAACAACTATGAAGGGACAAAGAAAAGGTGAGACGTAGCAAGAGATTGGTGGATCAGAGTTTGGCAGCACCCATGTCAGATTGTGTTCAGGCTGGTGCAACGTGAATCGCATTGAGGCTCTAATATCAAATTGATATAGAATGGGAAGGAATAGAAATCAAAGAGTAGAAAGAGAGAAGAAAGACTAGGGGTGGAAGGAATTTACTTTATCCTCACAAGGCATCGGTTAAAAAACACACAAAATTCTCCACAGAGAAACTAATTTTTATTATATCTCTCATAAAAATAGTGGGGATTACATCGATTTTTATAGGACAAGTCTCATACCAAAATAAAAACTATTCTCTTATTAAAATTCTAAAATAGTTTCATAACCAAACTCTCAAATCTCTATCCTACTAAAGTTTTATAATAATTTTCTAGTTAAACTCTAATTAATACTTCTACTCAAACAAATATTTCCTAACTAATAAAATAATACTAACAGAAATAATAAAATTCAACTCTTTAATTAAAGCTCACCCAATCCCTTTTCGATCTCAATCACTAACTAACCACGACCTCGGTCCCAACCAAGCCTTTGATTACCGATCCTTTTTTGATGATTTGAATAGTGAACAATCAAATAATCAAACATATGGTGCAAGTGTGTGCTAAATTGCAAGTGTATTGGCAAATTAAAGCAAATAAAGAACGCAATTAATTTGTTGACGTGAAAGCACTTTTCAAAAAAAAAAAAAACGTGAGAAACCACTTGGGTTCACTAAAATTAATCCACAAACTAATATCAATTTACAAGTATTTAAGACTTATAACTCAATCAATACTATGGTGAAATACTCTTTTCCTTCAATAGACCTCTCTTTCTTGTTCTCCCACCAAAGTTATGTGTTGCTTTACTTGAATGCCTCCGCTGCAATGCATTGTTTATATTCTTCAAGCGACCTTCTTGCCTAGATCCTCGGATGCACACTCCTTCAATTGGTTTTGTAACTCCAAACAAGAACCTCTAAGTTGAATGAAGAATCAAGATGGATAGGCCTTTGGTCTCTTAGGGATCTAGGGTTCTTGTGATCTCTTAAAGTTTGAGAGGTTGAAAATAAGCTTACAAAAGAGATTACCTAGCTCTAGAAGGCTTCCCTTATTTATAGGCGCGAAATTAAGTCATGTTTGGTGACTAAGTAAATAAAAATTCGTGAACAACCGCTTGAGTAGTGGAAGAACAGTGAGCTAGGAAGCACAGACACTTCATTTTGGATAGAGTGTCGGTGTTGGACATGTCTGGGACATGGATACGCTTTGGACATACTCGAACACGTTAAAATGAGTGTTCAATTTTTTATTGTTAAATTTTTTTAGGACACGTNTAAAAATTCGTGAACAACCGCTTGAGTAGTGGAAGAACAGTGAGCTAGGAAGCACAGACATTTCATTTTGGGTAGAGTGTTGGTGTTGGACATGTCTGGGACATGGATACGCTTTGGACATACTCGAACACGTTAAAATGAGTGTTCAATTTTTTATTGTTAAATTTTTTTAGGACACGTAGGGGACAGGACACGCGGTTGACATGCCGGGTAGACGTTTTGAGATTTATTTTTAATTTGTTGAGAACTTTTCAGATAATTTTATAATTAAGAGTTATTTTTGTAATTTTAAAGGGATATGAGTTACAATCAAATATAAAAGACGTTCTAATTATTAGTCATTACATTGAATANCGGTTGACATGCCGGGTAGACGTTTTGAGATTTATTTTTAATTTGTTGAGAACTTTTTAGATAATTTTATAATGAAGAGTTATTTTTGTAATTTTAAAGGGATATGAGTTACAATCAAATATAAAAGACGTTCTAATTATTAGTCATTACATTGAATATAGGACATGAATTTAACATAATTTTGGATTCGAATACAAACTTATTATGAAGCACGGACACACTCGAGAAGGTGACGTATCCGTGTCGAACACGTGTTGGACACTTCTTTCGTGACGTGTTCGACACTTCTTTAGAACGTGTCTACTACTAAATAATAGGTAGATGTTGAAATGTGATTAACCAAGTTTACAATTTTGAGAACATATAATTACTAACACTAGACAAGTTAAAGTTGTACTCCAAATATAATAATAAAAATATAAGATACATAAAAATTTAAAAAAAAAAGATTTGAGAAAATGAAAGTAATTATTTAAATTATATATTAGATACACATTGTCTACAAAAAAAAAAAATTGATGATTATTGACTATAATGAAGATGCTTTAGTCTAAAAAATCACACAAATGACTAGACATTAGATTTACTTATCATAAAATACTGAATTTTTTATGAATTATATATCATTATCACTATATTTACAATAAATTATAAAATGTTATATATAAAATATAATTTTTTAATAGCGTATCCCAACGTGTCGGTGTCGTATTTCTTTGAGAAATATCGTTTTGGCGTGTCCGTGATGTGTTGTATTCATGTCTAGTGTCTGTGTCCGTGTCCGTGTCCATGCTTCTTTGCAAACTTATATATAAATGGAATAAACTTTTAAGATGAAAGTAATGTGAGAAAAAATGAGATTATAAAATTAGGGCTATTAAAATATTATAATGATAATATTTTTATTTTATCACTTGATTATATATATACACATTATTTAACGTATAGCCAACGTGTCTCTATCTTATTAAAAAAATTTTGTGTCAGCGTATTCGTGTCGTGTCGTATTCGTCTCTCGTATTTGTGTCCATGCTTCTTAGGCAGTGAGGAGTAGTTGTCACTAGAATGAAAAAAAAAAACCTCCAAACCTGGTAGGTAAAGAGCGCTTAACTTGTCCGTAGACCACTTCAGCAGCCTAAGAGCGGCTAGACCCAATTGCCTTCTTTGATTTTATCCCCAAGTCTTTAGAAATCGCTCTAGCCAAAGGCAAGTGAGCAGAGCGTGATCCCTACTAGTTTTAAAGACGAAAACAAAGAAAAAACTTGTCCTTTTGCGTACTAAAGGGTATTGCTTAGATAGGGTTCGGTAAATAACTCAATCTATCTTTTCAAAACACCTTTAAGGTTTATNTTTTATCCCTAAGTCTTTAGAAATCGCTCTAGCCAAAGGCAAGTGAGCAGAGCGTGATCCCTACTAGTTTTAAAGACAAAAACAAAGAAAAAACTTGTCCTTTTGCGTACTAAAGGGTATTGCTTAGATAGGGTTCGGTAAATAACTCAATCTATCTTTTCAAAACACCTTTAAGGTTTATAATAATATTTTAAATAAGAAACCCTTAGAGTCATTTCAAGATATCCCAATTTCATTTTCTTAACCATAAGCATCCAAAGTCTAAAATTAAATCAATGGATCTAAGTCTCTAAGGTCATTACCTTTGTCCTAAACTTAAAGGTGCATTGGAGTGCTATTGATATGACATTGTAGCTTGATCATCTTCCCTTCTTTGCCGTTTGCGGCTCTTGATCTTTCAACCTTGATGACGATTGAGATTATATATGACTTCATGAAATTAGCCAATTACAAACATAATCTTAACATCCCTTTATTTCTCTCCCACCAGACCAATGTNTATGAAATTAGATTGAGATTATATATGACTTCATGAAATTAGCCAATTACAAACATGATCTTAACATCCCTTTATTTCTCTCCCACCAGACCAATGTCTCCGTTTGAAACCCACNGATTGAGATTATATATGACTTCATGAAATTAGCCAATTACAAACATAATCTTAACATCCCTTTATTTCTCTCCCACCAGACCAATGTCTCCGTTTGAAACCCACTAAAGCATCAATTCCGGATAGGGACCAACGCACCCTAAGTGGTCAATACTCAAAAGACTCATCGTCTCAACCTTTTTCTGTTGGTAAAGCAAATCCATGCCATGAAAGATAAAAACTGTGGTTAACACCCCAACATCACTGGCACTCTTCACCAACAATAAACACTCATTGTGGAATCCTCCATCACCAACATTTTGCAATGAAAATAGTTTTGATTGTGGATTTGATTCATGAATTTGAACGATTTAGTGTGATTGGAGTGGTTTTGTGTGTCGTTGGATTGGTTTTGTGTGATGGGTTCTTTGAATATGGGGTTTTTCGATGGCCGTGGTATTGTGCGAATATAGGTTCATTTGGGGTGGTGTGCGGCGAAGTGTTCTGCGTGATGGATTGAGATTTACTTGAAAATGAGATTTCTAGAGACAGCGGGTTTTGTGCAACTATGGGTTCGGTGGTGGTATGCGCTGATGGTTTTGTGATGAGTTTTGTTAAAATGGAGTTTGCTGGCGGGGATCAGTCCTGAAAATTGTGACCAATCTACTTCTCACGTTCAACACTGACCCTTTAATCCTCACCTTCCCCGGCTTACCAATTTTTGTCCTTTTTTCTCATGCAGATCAGCAATACTTCTACTACTTAACAAAAAACCCATCAATGTTTACTAGGATTATTCCTATAAGTTTCCAATGCTTGTGACTATTGCATTTTGATTTTGAGGTGGTACTATCAAGATATGGTTGCGTTTGTTATGGTTGTTACATTGGTGCCATGGTTGTGGAGATTTGTTGGTGGTGGTGCTTTTGTGTATGTGTGTGAGTGGTCTCTGTCTACCCACCGGTGTTATTGGTTTAAGGCAGATAGGTACGAGGGTGGGTGAGCGATAGACGGAGTCTAAATCAGCCTTCCCTTTTTTCCAATATGCCTTTGAAACAACACATTCCCAAATCTGTTACTAATTTAAACAGATTTTGTTCTTATTTTAAACGGTAGTCAGAAACTAGATCAATTAAGGCCATTTATGTAATTAATCTAAGATAAAAGGTAGATCACAGTGCATGAGAGAATATGTTTGACTTTATATTATTGCTCAAGGATAAACTGATAATCAATATTTTTTCAGTTGACATTTGTAGTAAAAAAATGAAGATTTTGATGATCTTCCAAACTTATATTTTTTAGTGTTTTGTGACTTTTATGATTCTTCATTTCTTGTAATTCAAATATGCAACTATTAACTTTTATCATTCACATTGACCAGTAGATACGTTGTTTTCAATTGTGGTTTACTTTACACCTGTTATAAATAAAAGTGGAAGCTATTGCTAATATAAAGTAAATATTAATTGACTGTGTACAAAGATGTATAATTACTTATAATTTTGTGCTTTTGATCCCAAAAAGAGTTTCAAAACAACACACAACATAGTTGCCTTTTTTTTTTCTTTTTCTTTTTTTCAAATCTTCTGCTATGGTTTATGTGTTTGAAGTTTGAACTTATCCAAATGCAGGAGCATTTAGTGGAGTTTGTGTTTCTCCGGGTGGTCGCTTTCCCCCATTTTCTAATGAGGGGAAACCTCCAAGAAAAGTAAGCAAGGGCTCCAAAGATTTGACTCTTTGCAGAGTGTTCCGCAAAAAGACATGCTGTGATGTGGCCCAAACGCATCCTGCTTTGCTATCCATTAGGAGACTGGCTACAACAGGTGAAGCGAGCCCAGAGTGTTTGCAACTGTGGGAGTTGTTGGAATGTTCTATCTGTGATCCACGTGTTGGTGTACAGCCTGGACCTCCTCTCATTTGCCCCCCTCTCTGTGATAGGTTGTATCAGGCTTGTTCTAATGCTTACTTCTCTATGGATGCGAAGACACAGGTTTGCAATCCTTTAAACATTCATGATTTTTATCCCAAAAAAAAAAAAAAAAAACATTCATGATTTGTAAAATATTAGTTCATTGTGAAAATCTATAACCGGAATATTTGCAACTGGAAAATATTATGCCATCTCATATGCTGAGTGCAACCAAGGAGATTGTCTTCCATGTAGTAATGCAATTAGGTCACGGTGATTATGTTTAATGATATACTTCTGGACTGAACATACCTTGGATGGTAGAGAGAATGCCTAAGTTACCATATAGTGGCCATTATCCAATAAGTTTCAAATGGAGGTGAGGTTGGACCAAGATAGTCAAAACACAAACTCTCTTGAAGTTTTCTTTTGTACTGGTGTCATATGTGAGGTACCTAAACTTTCATCATCAATGCTTGGCAAATATTTCCTGATTAGATGTTATGTGTCAGGTTGTAGCACCATGTGGAGTTGGCGACTTTGTTTGTGGTAAAGCCTCTGAATGGGTCTCAAATGGCACAGAACTTTGCCGTGCTGCAGGTTTTACTGTTAAGTCATTTCATGGTGTGGAAGAAACACCTTGCTACGGTGGGAAAGCTAGTCTAGATTCTGTTGCTGGTTCATGGAAGGCTTCACAATCTGGGGATTCAGAGAAAGGTGAGGGCTCGGGAGTTTTTCCTGGTTTTCTGCCATGGGTGAGGGAAATGCCATTTACAGAAAGAGTTTCTTGGGCAGTGNGCACAATCTGGGGATTCAGAGAAAGGTGAGGGCTCGGGAGTTTTTCCAGGTTTTCTGCCATGGGTGAGGGAAATGCCATTTACAGAAAGAGTTTCTTGGGCAGTGGGAGGAATGGTTCTGACAGCGGGACTTTTTTTTGCAAGGTTGGACCTCTTATGGGTATTTAATCTAATCGCATATCATGGTCATAATTGCTGAAATTATTGGAGCCACATGTTCTTTTTGACTGAAACTTAATTTTATTCATGTTTCATCTTCTCCACAAGTGTACTCGGTTCTGTTTATGGTTCAACCTTGCTTTTTCTTAATGTTATTTTATGATTTTTTTTTTCTTCTAGTATGGCTGGTTAAGCGTAATCACTAACACAATTTTATAGGAAGAAATCAGAAAATAAGATGTGTCTTGTCACTTAGTGTTGGGCTTAATATTCGGATCCTTTGTTTCTGTATAGATCTATGGCTGCATATTCTGTCACATAATTGTGTTACCTTTACTTGAGTATGCAGTAAAAGGAAGAGCCACAGTCAGCGCCAGAAGCAAGCAGCTATTCAACGCACAGCGAGGAAACTGGGAGGGAACATGAACTCAAAGGCTCCTTCTACTGAAGGAACTAGGAAGCGAATTGGAAGATGAAACCCTCATTTGTATGTGAACATAAATTTCTGGCATATTTACAGTTTAGAGACACAATTGTTATAATAATACCTGCTCTTGTTGCATTTTTTCTATCCCCTAGGTAAGCACTGCATTAAATCAAAGATGGTTTTGCTAGCTGATGGAGTCCTCTCCACTATGAATTTTGATAGTTCATGTACTGTAGTTGATTGGAGATGTTTCTGTTTCTGCAAAGACAAGAAAAATGACTATTGATGTAGGATGTTGATAGAAGACGGGTTGCTTACTCTAGTTCTATGAAGTTTTGGGTCAAAAAATGATGAACTCCCTCGTTACAGCACTTTTTGTTGTCATCAGGTGTAGCAAGCCTTAGTTTTCTTGCAGATCAATTTTCATTTTGGTTTTTTTTTTCTTTGTATGAAAGTAAGTATTGTTAACGAACCTTCCTGTACTTACCAACAGTTCTTAACCTTCTGGGATTATGTAGATAATCATGATAGAAGCAGCTTTCAGTTTCTAGGGGTGAAGCGGCTTTAAGTCTCAATCTCTTCAATGTCCTTGGAAAAACCATTGAAAGTTTGCTAAGAAAGACCTTGATAAATCATGTACGGTAGTGTTATTACTAAGATGATGTGTAACTAGGAAGCCCAAGATTAATTTGCCTCTTGTGTTCTCATAAAAAAAAAAATGGGGCTGTCCTGTGACTACTTGTAGGGTATAAAATTTGTTAATAATGAGCCTTTTCTCTTTAAGGATTTATGTTTATCGCCCATAGGTAAATGTTTGTGGTGTATTTAGCAAAATGCTGACAGGCCATGTTTTGTGATCTACCTACCCTATACATTGAACGCATTTAAAATGGATCCAATGTATGCAGATTTCAAGAATTATTTGTTTTTTTTTTGAATAAGGGGACCCACCAACCACTCACACTGGACAATTGCTGGCCAGGTAAGGGCAGTGGCATTTTTTTGGACAACACACACCCAAAGGCTATGCAAATTTCAATAGCACTTTTTCTACCACAATTGATGAACAAAATCCTTACTTCATGGGAGAAGGAAAAAGCAAAAAGTCCGTCGAGAAAATGAAGTGTTACGGCTGGACGGGTCACTGTTGAATTCCATAATGACATAAGTATTTTGTCATAAAATTTTTTAAGTAATTCTTTTGTTTTTATGGATTTGTTTCTTTTCCTCCAAGCTCAATCGAATATCATACATGCGCATACATAAATAAATGATCTAGATGCTAAACATTTGAACACTATAGTAAAATAGTAAGAAAAGTAAAATTACTGTTTTGCTTAAAAAAAATACTTGTAAAAAAATATCAAACGACAAAGTCATTAACTTGAAATAGTTCTGTTGCAACTTCTGATAAAACCAACGAATCTAATCAGTTTTGAAGGCATAAATCTTCTAGTCTCTGTCCTAACCTTCAAACTGACTGTTCTCATTTCTTTTCTTTTCGCTTTCCAAAGGTCTAATTAATGAGGTCGTTAACCTAGAGCGTGATATTGAAACGCCTCCTTGTTCTCTTGCAAGGCTGCTAATTTGGACATTGCTTATGAAGAAGTTGCTTCCAAAGTCACAACCACAATAGACTGCATGGATGGATAGTCAATGAACTCCATACGGGTATCACTATTGGGGGACTCATACTAAAGCAGCACTTCCAAACCTTAATGCTAAATACCGAAAACAGTAAGCAAACAAAGGATGTCCAAAGCAACCAAATCAAAACATTTCAGTTCCTGCATGGAAGGTAACTTGTGTTGCTGATTTTACAGATCCTGCTGAAATACTTTTTGTGCAAACTTCAAAGTCATGATACATCTGAACTGTTTTTGCTGCTCTTCCCTATTGACCGAAAGAAATCTTCACAGTAGTCATCCATTAGACTGATCCAATTTTAGGGGGCTGCTCAGATGGAGAATGGGCAAAAAGAAGTGAGATTCTTTGTAAGAAACATTAGAAGCTAATTTGCATTTAAAGACAATTAAAAAGAGAGAACATTTAAAAGCAATATGGATTTCAGAGATGCACAGTATACTTAAAAACTTGACTAAAAAGAAATATAAATATGTCAAAATACCTTCTTAAGAGGCAACTTAGAACTGCTCGGTTGCTTATTCTCAGCTGGTTTCAGTATCTCGAAGGAGCACACGAGGGATTCATCAACACTCAATAGAGCACCTGCATTATCAAATTCTCCACCATAGTTTGGGGCTGAAAATATTGTGACTAGCCTTCGTTTGGCAAAGAACTCATATCCATCCTCCACTACCTGCAGATAAGCTTCGGTCAAAATTTTGACACGTTGATCTAGTACAAGGCTCCTATCAGTAGAGGCTCAAACATTGTTTGGGTGCATTTTGCACATGAAAGGCTGCTGCAGTGGCACTTATAATGGATCCAATGTCGGTGTATTACCAAAGGAAATATTAAATAAAACTGTCATATTATTGGGATTTTGTCCATCATCTAAAAGCATACATATTATAAAGGTCATGATGATGCTTGAGAATTTTTCACAACTCATAGAATTGATAGTTCATAGTGTAGAATCCAACTATTAATGATCCTACAAAATGTTAAGTCAGAAAAAACAGGAAGCCGTTATATCTTGCCTCGTACATAAATATGGTGACACTAATGGTAAGTGGTAACTAAGGTTGCTCAAAAAGAATTTGGTTACCTGATGACCCCGGCAAATGAGGTCGAGGTCGTTTTTCTCCAAGAACTCGGCAACTGCATCAGGTCCAAAAGTACATGAAACACCTCGATCACTGTCTGACCAACCTTTAACACCGGGATCAGGATCAGACCAGAGCAGATCACATAGAAGACCATTATCTGGAATGTCAGTCGGCCTGTTTATTTCCTTTATTTGACCTAAGGTTTTCAACTCTGGAGAAAGTCCCCCGTGCATGCAAAGTATCTTGTCATCAATAAGTGCAGCAACAGGCAAACAATTAAAGCAGTCCGTAAAAATCTTCCAGAGCCGAACATTAAATCTTCTTTTGCATTCATCA
This sequence comes from Ilex paraguariensis, assembly GCA_963454935.2. Lineage (NCBI taxonomy): Eukaryota > Viridiplantae > Streptophyta > Magnoliopsida > Aquifoliales > Aquifoliaceae > Ilex > Ilex paraguariensis. The sequence goes on from CAUOFW020004103.1 coordinate 553,546, forward strand.
TAAAATCCATAAATGCGGTTGATTTTTGCATCTTCATGATTTCCTCTCAAAAGGAAAACTCTGTCAGGATACCTTATTTTGTAGGCCATTAGCAAACATATAGTTTCCAAACTTTGCTTGCCTCGATCAACATAATCCCCAAGAAAGAGGTAATTTGCAGCAGGAGGATAGCCACCGTATTCAAAAAGCCTCAATAGGTCTTGGTATTGTCCGTGTATATCACCTGCATGATGCTTCTAGTATCAGAGAGGCAAGGAGATATTGAAGGGCAATAGGGAAAATCACATTTGCTAGACAAGTATATGCATTCATTATAGCAACAGATTCCTCTTAAATTTGAGATAATTTTTTTTTTTTCGGAAGGTAAATACTTACTAATCCCAAAACAAAGATATAAAATAAAGCTCAAAACATGCATAAAAAGGCAGCCGAAGCATTACTCGAAGAGTTAGTTTCTATCCACACAATCTCTCACATGAGTGACTAAGAACATGATAGATAAACATGGGTCCTAATAGATACTAAAGATCCTAAATAATCTAGACCCAAACACAACCCGAGTGGTATTCGGGTCTTCAAGAAGAAAGTAGCAGAAAGAACTGCCAAATAACCCAACAATGGATGCAGAACCATAGCTCATGGTTTCCACAAGTACAAAGTATTGCACCTGTATCTTTCTTGGGCAGAAATCCTACCCTCATGTCTAAACTAATCTAAAGTCCAACAGAATTGACTAGTCTAGAACAATATCCTATGGCCGGCTTTTGCATATAAACCACTGTTGCAAGAAACCAAAGGTAATTGAAATATGACAACAGCTGGATCTACTAGATCCAACTGTCCAATATACCCCTTCTTCAAACTTCAGCAGCAAAAAAACCAAGCTTTTTGCAGAACAAGCTTTCTTCAGCCTTCAACAGCAACATATTTGAGCCTTACAGAATTATCCGTTAAAAGTAGCACAACAACACTACACGACAATAGCACTCTTGAGTGGCAACTAATTCTTGGGATACCAGTAGTTAAGTGAAGAAAAGGAATAAGAAAGAGATCTATTTTTTTTCAATAAAATTTTCAGGTTCTTAATGACTTTTGTAGTTCCAATGAATAGATTGCATCAAATCCTCAATAGACAGTGACAATCAACATTGTTCTTGGGGTCCTTTACAATCGGGTGTTTAGTATAACAAAGAAAGTAGCTCTCTGTGAAGCTTTATTTGTTATATAGAAATTTGTATGCCTATCTTTCATTTGCCCCCATTGGTAATAATAATGTGGTGAGTCACAATGTGAAGAACTATGGACAAAGCATGCATCATGTATTGGACAGATTTTTCCGAAGCAATATCTTTGAAGCCTCAATAAGATCCTTTGGCACTTTGAAGACTGAATTTTATCATTCTAGGTGCGCTCTACCAATTGCACGCCTGATCCATGATTTGGTTTGAAGTGGTTTGGTTCTCATCTTCCCTTTCTATTGAAATATAAATACTAAAGTTATACCTCCTATACTCGAATCTCGCCGTTACCCTGATTATTAAAAGATTTTCACATGTTAGGCCTAAAATCTAGCCTGCACGTGGGGGACATGTTGAAGAATAAATATTAAAGTTATACTTTCTCAAATAACCTCCTATACTCGAATCTCGTCATTACCCTGATTATTAAAAGATTTTCACATGTTAGGCCTAAAATCTAACTTGCACGTGGGGGATATGTTGAAGTATAAATATTAAAGTTATACTTACTCAAATAACTTAAGCTTTTCAAGTAGATAGTTTAACACTTTCCATGTTATCCATCTGTCCTCTTCCAACTCTTTTTCACACTTTCAAATCAACCCACTATCCCCAACATCACCCTTCACTAATTGATTGAGACCTAAGCGGATAAGCAATTGAGTATATTTTGCTTTTGAGGTGTGTTTTTTGGAGTGAGAGTAGCATTAGGAGAATCTTTAAGCCATCTTGAGTATATCCTTTTATGGGATGACCTTCATGAAAGAGAAAAAGAGGTGACTGATTTTAAGTAAGCTTGTTGATGGATCTAANCAGCATTAGGAGAATCTTTAAGCCATCTTGAGTATATCCTTTTATGGGATGAGCTTCATGAAAGAGAAAAAGAGGTGACTGATTTTAAGTAAGCTTGTTGATGGATCTAAGTTTGCCCTCTTTTGAGTACCTCTTCTCCATAGTTATCAAAATCGTACGATTCGCAATTCAATTTGTATGATTCGGTTCGATATAGGTACAAAACAATTCGTATCTTATATGAGAATCGTTTTAGAGTTGCAACGCACCTAAATCGTACGATTTGATTCATATCACATAAATAGCACAATTCGATCACTTTTTTTTAAAACCCAAATTTTTGGCAAAACGACATCGTTTTGTCTGCTAAACAATAAAACAACGTCGTTTTATTTGCAGAGGAACTCACACCCTAATAAAAACTCAACCTCTTTACTTGTTCTCTCTCTGACGTCGTCTAAAACTCGCCTTGCGTTGTCTAAAGCTAAAGGTCATGGCTAACGCTTTCGTATCATCGATTAATTTTTGCTTTCAATTCTTTCATGAATAATTTGTTAGGTTCTAATTTTTTATTTCAAAATGTTGGCATGTATATTTTCTCCCAATCAATTTTCTTATTTGTTCTTTTTCCATTCATGTTTGCAACCTAATCTATACTAAGTGTCACTATTTTGGTCCTTGAATGGTCATGGTTCTTTAATGAATTTCTTTTTTTAAATTGGTGAATTTGAAAATGGTTAAGCAAATGATGAAAATTTAACAAAAGATTAGCGTCTTTCCATTTAGATGATGTAATTATGTCAATTAATTATTTTTAGAATGCAATAATTTTCAATGTTCAATATTCAATATTTTTTCTATTTTAAATATGTAATAACTTTTTTTTTTTTTTTTCAAAGTTTGTTTTTGAATTTTATGATTCACGATTTGAAACGATTCACAATTCTCAAANATTTTTTTTTTCAAATTTTGTTTTTGAATTTTATGATTCACGATTTGAAACGATTCACAATTCTCAAATTTAGGATTCCGTTTCATGATATGAATCGCGATTTGATAACTATGGTTGTCAGTGCACCTTAAAGAAAAACCATAGTTACTCCCTCTAGTCGAATAAAATTTCAACCTCCAAAACATAAGTGAAACCAGACATCGCATCCCATAGTTACTCCCTCTAGTCGAATAAAATGTCAACCTCCAAAACATAAGTGAAACCAGACATCGCATATACAATATTTTTAAGTGTAATTATGTGTCTTAAAGTAAAAGGTAAAAATCACTAGGCGTAGTTGTTAGAGTCAGTTTAAAAAATGTATCTGCAAACCCTGTTGTTATTTGCCAACAACCATAATACCTAATAGAGGCTCAAATGCTATACTCTATCCAATGCAATAATCGAATCCCATGACCATAATAATTAGAAAAGTATTATTTTTTAGATAACTCCCGGCTAATTCCTTCAAACTAAAAACAATTCAAACAATAAAATTTCTCCTCCATTAATCAATTGGTCGTTTTTCCCTTCTAAAAAAAATGTGATCTCACAAAAAATATAAAGCAAAGTTGAACAGTCATATCAAGGTAACCCAAAAAGCATAGTAGGTCTACGGATAATAACAACTTCATTTGGACATTTGGTGGCATATCACCTTAACTATCACCTGAAGTTCCATAATATGTGCATTTCAATGGCATCATTTTACCAATTGTAGCTAAACTATCACAATTCTCAAGTCTTCCAACTAAATCAATTACTGGTCTCTCTCTTTGTCCTTCNCTGAAGTTCCATAATATGTGCATTTCAATGGCATCATTTTACCAATTGTAGCTAAACCATCACAATTCTCAAGTCTTCCAACTAAATCAATTACTGGTCTCTCTCTTTGTCCTTCAACTAGGTAGGTTCACATTTTAAATAAAACAAAAAACCACAAGTTAACACATTTCAAATAGATTTATAACATATTTCTCAATTGTCTATGACAGTGTATCACATTCAAATGGAGAAAATTGAGATGTTTTCTCTATTGTTTACTGAGCAAGTCGCTCTTGTTTTCCCATTTTAACATCCCACAGGTTTAGTGAAATTTATGATCAAAATAATATCAACAAACAGAACTAACAATCAAATCTGCAAAGCATAACGCAAACAATGTCAATCCCCTTCCCCAGTCCTGAACCAGTTAATACCTCCATTAACTCCTTGAATGTAACATCCACACACTTCTCAAAGGATATCATGTAACGAGACATGTTCCACTGTCACATAAGCCAAAAGCAAATACAGACCAAACGATCAATTGACCCATTCAACCATCATCCTAGTTCAAGAAACATCACATATCCCGTAGCCCGAACAAGAAAACCCAACTTTTATCACCCAAATCTATTTTAGATAATACTACTCTGTATAATTGAGTATAATCAACCTCTAATTTCACTATTACAAACCACATAAAGGGTGTGATTCTCACAATCCCCGGATTGGAGAATTACAGAAATTCTTAAGCCAGTAATAACTACTGTAATATTATGCAACTAGTGACGAAAATTATGTCTGTACGCAGTCCGTTCCCTCCAGTGCCCTTGATTTATAAGCACTCTCGGAAATTGCTCTAGGCATACATAAATGGTATACATACATACATACAAAGAGAGAAGGAAAACTAACCACAGATCCTGATGGGTGCATGGATCTGAAGAAGATTGGGTTGAGAGAGGAAGATTTGGCGAGCGTTGACGCATAGCTGACGGATCTCACCCTCCGATAGCTGTACCTGTTTTCCACCTCTACCCTCCAGCAGCCTCCTTATTATGTCATCCAATACACCCTTATCCATCATCCCTTCCATTGTCATCATATTCATTTCCCTTGATTATCCTCCGATCAAAGCCCAAGAACTAGGAGAAACAAGAAAGATAATATATCTATATTATCTCTAAATAGAAGGTTAGTAAGATGGGGGAGAAAGAGCAAGGTAAAGAAGTTATTATTAGGATTATATATGGATGGGGTTGAAGATGATGAAGAGAAGGCTTTTTTGAGAAGATATATCTGGGTATATCGTCGCCACCACGATGCGTGGTCTGCTCGTCTCCTCTCTCTTAAGTTTTGTGGGGTGCTTTCTCTCTCTAAAAGAACTCTCCTATCTTTCATGCCAACTGCCAGGAAGATTCAATATGGTTGAAACCTTCAAAAAGGGCAAATTGGGATTGGATTGTTGACTACATGGCGCGGGGGCGCACGATAGTCTCTCTCAGAGGAAAAATTACTAAGTAATTGTAATATCAAGTAAGTATTTTAATCTGATATAATAATAATATGCAAACAAATAAAAAATTAAATTATATAAAGGGGCTATTTGATAACACCATTTAAAACTTAAAATTGAATACTTTAAGTATTTAATAAATTAATCTCGTTTAAAAACATAAAACTCATACTACTTAATATTTTAAACATTTCTTAAAAATAGATTAAAANCAAGTAATTGTAATATCAAGTAAGTATTTTAATCTGATATAATAATAATATGCAAACAAATAAAAAATTAAATTATATATAAGGGGCTATTTGATAACACCATTTAAAACTTAAAATTGAATACTTTAAGTATTTAATAAATTAATCTCGTTTGAAAACATAAAACTCATACTACTTAATATTTTAAACATTTCTTAAAAATAGATTAAAATTTTAAATAACAAGTCACCTACTTATCAATATTTACTGAAAATGTTAATCATTAAAATTTTTATCAATTTCTCATAATTGACAAACATACCCTCATCACCATTGTGTCATTGCCGCCACCACCACCACCACCATTGTATTACCACCGTCGCTGCCGCCACTACCATTACCACTATCACTATCACCACCACCATTGTGTCACTGTCATCACCACCACCATTGTCGCCACCAACATCATTGTCGCAGCCACCCATTACCACTATTGTGTTGTCACCACCACTATCATTATGTCACAGCCACTACCGTCATTATGCCACCGTCACCACGACCACCATTATCACCACACCACTATTATTGTGTCGCCGCTATCACCACCACCACAATGTTGTCGCCACAGCCACCACCACCACCATTACTACCATTGTCGCCACCACTNGGTGTTGTCACCACCACTATCATTATGTCACAGCCACTACCGTCATTATGCCACCGTCACCACGACCACTATTATCACCACACCATTATTATTGTGTCGCCGCTATCACCACCACCACAATGTTGTCGCCACAGCCACCACCACCACCATTACTACCATTGTCGCCACCACTACCACCACCATCGTGATGGTGGTGATAAGAATAAGGCAACTGCAGAGAGATGATTAAAGAGAATGATAAAATTAGAATAATAATAATTTTCAAACTTCATCTCCTTATATTTGTCAAATAGTTTGATTAAATTCAATACTTAAATTTCAGTTGATACCAAATNAAGGCAACTGCAGAGAGATGATTAAAGAGAATGACAAAATTAGAATAATAATAATTTTCAAACTTCATCTCTTTATATTTGTCAAATAGTTTGATTAAATTCAATACTTAAATTTCAGTTGATACCAAATAGTCTGCGAATTAAAAAATTCAGTATTCATCACTTAAAATTCAGCATTCAGTTTTTAATTTTATCAAACACCACCTAAGTCAATAACTTCTTATCCATGTAAGCCAATAACTACTCACTTTTCTTCCATGGAAGCCAATAATTACCTTAGTGGATTTCACTTTGCCCATTTTAAATGTTTTTATTAGTTGATGATATCATGTCATCAATTTGATATAGTATCAACATTGCGTTGAATATTTTCTTCCTCGAGAGGCAACGTAGCGAGGGGATGGGCGATTAAAAAGTCAAGAGTGCCATGTTACCACTTGTAGTATTGTCCAGTGAGTGTGGTTACGATGCCAAATAAAGCAAACTCAAGTTGAAGTGTGCATAAATTAATCTGGACACCCTTAACCGTTAAATTTTAAAAAAATAAAATAAAGCAAAAACACAAAATGGATTATATGTGTGCCCATTACGTATACTAGTAACTTTGAGTGAATAGCAATTGTAAGAGGAAAAAACCTCTTATCTTTGATTCGCACTTTTTTAGTGATCGGATTAATATTATACACTCAAGTATAAGTGGTTGAATTGTAGTTTTCTCAATTTTGAGTCCAAGTATCGATCCCATGAAGAGTTTTAACAATTTGGAAACGAAATAAAATAGTAAAGTTGCTAATTCGAATAAGAAAACATATGATAGCTTGTGATGTGAGCTTAAATTGATAACGAGTTTACATAAACAGTAATGTGCAGATAGAGTAAAACAATAATAAAAAATATCTTTCAGTTAAAGGATCTCATATGTGTTATATTGGTTAAATGCTGATAATGCTACCTTACAACAATCAACTTTTATTTTACTGGCAAGTTAATTGGTAGGTCTGATTTATATAAATTATCACACAACAACTTCTTAGGTTAGCTGGCGATATCCATGACAACTGATTTATCCAAGCAAACCAGAATGACAAGTCATTCATGAGGAATACTTGAATTATTCATTTGTTTTCATAATAGTAGGTACATATATAATAAACCATAACACAACCATTTCTTAGGTCAACCGGTGGTAGTAGTCATAACATAGCAACTTCTTAGGTCAGCTGGTTATAGATTTGTCAATTGACTAATTCAAGCAAATTAGAAGGAGAAATCATTCATGAGGAATACTTGAATTATTCATTTGACTATATATGTGATATATATATACCAGTTAAACATCATCAACGTTCCGGTGGAGGACTAGCCATACCGATAGGAATGTTGTAGTTGTTAGACTGATAATATTATCCTTTATACCAGTTAAACGATCTAAGTAATCCAGAAGGACGAGCCATTCATAAGGATCACTTAGGTTATTCATTTGATAGTTATATTTATATATTAGTTAAACCCTAATAACCCAGAAGGATCATTTAGGTTTTGTACCATGCATCAATTAACTTCCTTAGCGTTTTGGTGGAGGACTAGTCATACCGATAGGAACGTGGTTGTTTTACCGACAGGTTGATGATGCATGATGACATACTTCCAGGCACAACACCAAAAGTACATACATCACTGTATATCATGCATGAAACATGTAATACATAGATATATAAATATATAAAACANCAGCGTTTTGGTGGAGGACTAGTCATACCGATAGGAACGTGGTTGTTTTACTGACAGGTTGATGATGCATGGTGACATACTTCCAGGCACAGCACCAAAAGTACATACATCACTGTATATCATGCATGAAACATGTAATACATAGATATATAAATATATAAAACATCAGCATTTTCAGAATTTAACCAATATTATACATATGTTTACCTCTCACTGGAGGATATATGGAACTACTCACGCTCCATTGCTACAAACAAGCAAGGAGTGCAAACAGTTTTCATTATAACTAAAATTNGTTTACCTCTCACTGGAGGATATATGGAACTACTCACGCTCCATTGCTACAAACAAGCAAGGAGTGCAAACAGTTTTCATTATAACTAAAATTAAAAAATAGAATCTAAAATATTTTTCACAAGGAACAACTGAAACACAATCACCTTTATTATTAGTTAAGACAAAAAGGTAACGGTAGTTCAACTATTCGAATAGAAAGATACAACAGAAATGTAAAAGTACAAAGTTTAGACTGAAGTGCATCATAGACCAAATCGTTTTTGCAACTTCTCGTTTTCTCTTTCTCTTTTCTTTTTCTCTTTTCTTTTCTCTCTTGGTTTTGGCCTGCTAAAGTCTGAAGAGAGGGATGGCTATTTATAGCCATTTGAAGAAGCAAGAGGTGGACAACATGAAGATAGGCATCAAGGTGACCGTCCAGACGGTGGAGCTTTGCTGGAAATGCAAGTTGCATTATGCTGACTCTTCATGTGTGGTAATTACACTTGAGCCTTCATAGTTTGAACCTTCTATGCTTTGTTCCTTGTATTCTTTGATAATTTTGCATTAAACCCCTGAAATTTGGACATAAAATATTAAAAACCCTAATTACCGCACAAACCCTAATTGATCATAAGTTCTTGTTTTTAGTTATTTTATCACACTAATTCGATTTTATTATTGTTTTAATTTATATATTAATTAGGGTTAATCACACTCCCCAACTTAAACTTTACTTGTCCCTGGTAAATAAATAGGAAAAAACTGTTAACAAAATATAATACAAATAGAGGTAAAATCATTTTCATAGATTTTTGTACGATTGCATTTAACATATGTAATAAGCCTTTAAACCCCTAGGTGATTCCTAGTGGACGAATTTTGTCTCGTGAAGGTTTCTAGTGAAGCTACCTACAAACTTCAGTAATTAGGAATTCATGACTCATATTTTTCACAAGTAAAATTAAATTAATATTCTATCTGTCTTGTGAAGATATTTTCTTCTCTGATCACTATANGCATATGTAATAAGCCTTTAAACCTCTAGGTGATTCCTAGTGGACGAATTTTGCCTCGTGAAGGTTTCCAGTGAAGCTACCTACAAACTTCAGTAATTAGGAATTCATGACTCATATTTTTCACAAGTAAAATTAAATTAATATTCTATCTGTCTTGTGAAGATATTTTCTTCTCTGATCACTACAAGAGTAACACACATTAGTTGTAAATTATCTATATATTTTCATAAAAACTTGTGTGTGTGTGTGTGTGTGTGTGTAATGATTTCTTTATTTTCAAAAATCACTTGAGAAACATTACCCTCTTCCTGGTAGTTTTGATGTCAATCCTTTCCTAAAATACACTCAGCAAAAAGAACACACTTTTTATAGTGACTATTCTTACAATCTACATGTGATTNCAAGAGTAACACACATTAGTTGTAAATTATCTATATATTTTCATAAAAACTTGTGTGTGTGTGTGTGTGTGTGTAATGATTTCTTTATTTTCAAAAATCACTTGAGAAACATTACCCTCTTCCTGGTAGTTTTGATGTCAATCCTTTCCTAAAATACACTCAGCAAAAAGAACACACTTTTTATAGTGACTATTCTTACAATCTACATGTGATTGAAATATAGTTAACAAGGCAAATAATTTCAGATGTAGTAATCAAAAGAACGGTTAGTTGGATAAAGTAGAATTTTGATATAATCTCATGAAAAAATATTAACACTATATTAAATATACTATTAAAATTTTCCTTTTAAGAATTGATAGAACTAATACAAATATATGATTTCTAGAATCAAAAAGGACTTTATTAGGATTGTAAGGTGGCCATGGGTTTAAGGTTTATGAAACGACGTCATTGGATTTCAAATGCTATCTTTTAGTATTGTTGCACACCTTATTCTATTTTTCTAGATCTTCACATGTTTCTTTCTTTTCTTTTTCTCATTTTTCACTTTCTTGGTTTTTGCATTAAATTTTTAAAATTTTTTTTCCATAATTTCCCTGTCTCTTTCTTTTACTTTTCTATTTTTCTATATCCTGCTGAGTTAGACAAGGGTGCAAGAAAATTAGATAGTAAAGGTAAGTTAATATCTTTTTATCTAGCTCGGGTATTTCTTGGGTTTAAAGAAAAGAATATATACTCTTTTAAGCTCAATCATGACTGACTAAGGATATAATTTTGTAAAAGAAATGGTCAAGGCTTAAGATTTAATCAAACATGGCCTAAGATCATTTTTCAGAAATTATATATATGTATAATTTTTATATGAAAGTTAAGGACAATGATAATAATACAATGTAATCAGTGTTAATCAAAACAAAGTTAATGAGATTATTCAAGGAAAGTTTACCGCTGAATCGAAGATTTGTATTTGAGTAGATGTATAGTATCTCTCCTAAAAAGATTGGTTCAAAATCTGTAATAGGTTTTACATCTCCACTATATATGCAAAGAGTTTAATATTTCACAAGATTTTTTTTTAACAATAAAGAAATGTAATTGTGCTTTTAAGACTAAGTTTCAATAAAAATATTAAAATAGTACACAACTAAAATATGAAAATTCCGCGTAATCAGATTAAGAATATTTCTACAAAACATAGGAATATTAACCTAATTTCACTGTGATTCATATGAACTAGTCTTCCTAATTTTAACAATATAGGTTCTAATTTTAGCAAAAACAAACTTAAACACACATTAGTTCAAAACAAATAAGTTTAACACACAAAAATTCAAAATAACCAAATCTAAAACACACGACAATTCAAAAGTAAATAAGTACACAACACAAATTAAAGTTCAAGTGCATAATTAAAAATCTGAGTGAAAGATAGCAGAGTTTTTTAGTAGAATCTTTAGTTTTGTTCTTCTAGGAAATAGATGGACCTCCTCCAAAACGTTCTTTTAGTAGCCTCAAGTTTTCAACTTAGTTTTGTTCATAATCCTCCATACGTTTGTTGATATTTGTGATAATGTTACCAAGTTGGGTGATAGTGGTCTCTAATCTTAGCAAAATCTGTCTGTCAGTTCTGTCATCCACCGGTATATATGGTTGATCCTCTTGTGGCTGTTGTTATTCTGGTGGAATAAACTCTTCAGGATCTTTGAATGGTTCCTCTTCTACTAGAGGGGGTACCTCTGTTTGTTCTTTCTTGTTGTCCTCCATGACTTTTTCTCATTGAAGTTTTGTGTATCGGGCCAAAATGGTCTACAGTCTTCCATGTTGGATTGATAATCACTCCTTTGTTCCTGCAAAGCTGAGAAACTAGCATAACATATGGGAGTGAAGATTTCTTCCTATCCACAACAAGTACCATTTGATTCAAGATTAAATTTGGTAGATCAATGGTATGCCCCATTCTGAATGCATATAGAAAATAAGCTTGCTCAGTGTAGATTTGATTCTTTGGGCATGGGGTAATAAATTGTGTACTGTGATCAAGTTTAGAATTCGGTATTTATCAGTCAAGTCTCATTGCTTGATATATTTATTTGGTCTGCCCCAACCAAATTTTGGATTACCCGTCACCTTTCTCCCTATGGTATCTAAATCAGGTTAATCAGTGTATGAGTATTGCGGGTTTTAAGGTCTTTGCATGGGTTCGAAAAATTCAGCTATAGTAGCCTGTGTAACTTGAAAATTAATACCTTGTACAAATGCCCGCAATTGTCTTTCTCCAATAATCTCAGCATTGCTATAATATTCCCGAACTAAACAGTCATAAGCAGGAACATATAATCTAACATATTGTAACCATCCTCTAGTTGCAAGAATTTGACGTACACCTATGTTCTCAAAGCCTTCATAAATAACTGGCCTTTCAGAATCTAGTCAGAAAATTAGCATCATACCAGGCCTGTTGTTCAAAATTCTCAAACATCACCTAGTTGAAGATATTTTTGAGTCCCGGTTGTTGTGGAGGTGCTTGAGGTTGCTCGGGTTGATCTCTTTGTGCCCGACTGAAAGATCCTCTCGTTCTTCATCTTGAATCCATTTTTTCTTGATTTCTTTACAAATGCTCCATTTTAGTTGATTCCAATCGGTAGTTACCTTCAAAATATGATGGGTAAGAGAATAATCAGAACAAATTTGAAGAAAAATGATTGAGTATAGCATATTTGAGGGCTTTTTGGTTGAGATTCTCGGCTATGGCCGAAATTTTGGAGTGCAAGGGATGAAGATGATCGGTTTGCATGGGAGAGCAGTTTTTATATTGGGGACTACCGTTCGGACACTGGCCCACCGTCTGGATGGTCCAATAATTCGGGTTTTTGCTCTTTTGACTGCATTTTGTTGTGTTGTATTTTATTCCTCGAAATTCTTTCAGTACACAAAATTAAATTTTATATTCTACAAAACTTTGCTAACCACTCTTTTTCTTGTCACAAAAATTGTGGGTTTTTATTTATTTTATTTGTTATTTTATATTTACTGATTTTCCTAATTAATCTATAGTTATTTACAAATACTTATAAATGTTTACTTAAATATTTATTTACAAATATTTACAAGTATGTACAATTCTTCCAAAGAATTATAATCATATTGATTCAGAGTCAGAACTATCTGGATCAATATTACTAATGACACGGTTAACTTCATTTCTTATGTATCTTGTTAACATTGGGATAGAATAGGATGACGTATTAGGATAATCCTTACTCTGCCCATACCTAATTCATTGGAGACGATCTAACGCTTGACCTGAAATTGGTCCCGCACACTGATTATATTGTCTTAAATGTTGTAGACGACCACATCTTACACAATCACCGAGACGATCGGCACGTCAATTTTTCGCAAATGTACTTTTTCCGCATAAGGGTCTTGATTGACTTTCAAAAATTTCTAAATTTCTGACTCTTTTAGCTTTTTTTATGATCATGGATATCTTTTGAAAGATGACGCAGTAGAATTAAACTTAACCAAAATAGTTTTTCGTCCATTGTACACATAAAATAGTTTAGTTATATATATATATACTCTATCCGGTTCTTTAATGTCTGTCAGTCACAAAGACAAAATTAACAGTGACATTAAAACAAAATAAATACTTTAAATATAAATACTAAAATCACATCCTTACCTCCCCAACTTAATTTAAACATTATCTGAAATGTAACAACAGCTATAGTTAATATTGATAAGGAAACCCGACAATCTTTTGTCATTTCACCGATTGGGCTATCTGACTGTACTCAGAAGATACTTTGTCAAATAAATTTCAATTCATTAGTAATTTTATAGAGATTTTAGCAATAATTTACTTTTCAAAGCATATAAACAAGATCAAAAAGTTGTAAATCAGTTATTTCTTGAGTAAATCCATCATAATATGGTTTAAGTCTTTGACCATTGACTTTAAAGATATTTTCAGTTAATGGATTTTCAATTTCAATTGCTTCATAGTCAAAAACTTGTTTGACAATGTAAGGACCTGTCCATCTTGATCTTAATTTTCTAGGAAATATACGAAATTTTGTATTATATAATAGCACTTTTTGAGATGGTTCAAAAGATTTGCGCATGATATTTTTATCATGAAAAATTTTTGTTCTTGATTTAGCAATTTTTGCATTTTCATAAGTTTAATTTCTTAATTCCTCTAATTCACTTGTTTGAAGTTTACGAGCTATTCCAGCTTTGTCTATATTAAAATTCATCATTTTAATTGCCCAATACGCTCGATGTTCTAATTCTACAGGCAAGTGACATGGTTTTTTATATACTAACCGATTATGAGACATTCCTAGAATAGTTTTGTATGCAGTACGGTAAGCGCAAAGTGCATCGGTCAATCTTAAAGACCAATCTTTACGANAATGAGACATTCCTAGAATAGTTTTGTATGCAGTACAGTAAGTGCAAAGTGCATCGGTCAATCTTAAAGACCAATCTTTACGATCTGGATTTACTGTTTTTTCTAAAATATATTTTATCTCCCTATTAGTTAATTTAGTTTGTCCACTTGTCTGTGGATGGTACGGAGTGAATATTTTATGTGAAATTGAGTATTTTTTTTATAAGATTTTCAAAAATTTTATTACAAAAATGTAATCCACCTTCACTTATAATGGTTCGAGAAATTCCAAATCTGGACAAAATATTTTCTTTCAAAAACTTGATCACTGTTCTGTGATAATTATTTTTATATGGAATTGCCTCTACCCACTTAGAGACATAGTCGACTGCAACCAAAATATATAGATATNTAAAAATTTTGATAGTTAAAATTGGGTTCAAAGGCATTATTTTTCTTTTCGAAATATTTCTCATTCTTTGACATTTGTCACAATTTAAACAAAAGACATGAACATCTTTAAAAAGAGTTGGCCAATAAAATNAATATTTTTCATTCTTTGACATCTGTCACAATTTAAACAAAATATATGAACATCTTTAAAAAGCGTTGGCCAATAAAATTCACACTATAAAATTTTAGTAGTGGTTTTCTTTGAAACAAAATGACCTTCGCAAGGTTCGGAATAACAAAACTGAATTACCTGACCTATTTCATNCTTGAGACAAAATGACCTCCACAAGGTTCGGAGTGACAAAACTGAATTATCTGACGTATTTCATNGCAGCGGTTTTCCTTGAGGCAAAATGACCTCCACAAGGTTCGGAGTGACAAAACTGAATTATCTGACGTATTTCATGATTAGGTACACAATGCCTTATAATTTGATCTTTATAATATTTAAACAAATAAAGATTTTCCTAGAAAAAGTTACATACCTCACTTAGAAATTTATTTCTATCAGACCAGGTATAATTAGAGAAAATAGTACCAGTAGCTAGATAATTAGCTATATCTGCATACCATGGTAATTCTGTTACTGCTAATGTGACACCCCAAATTCATGGGGTCCGTTAATTTCCCATCAACCCACGGAATGCCCGTGGATACCGTATAACTCGATATCGTACCGTTGTGTCCTATTTACCATAATTTAATGAAATTCGGGCAGAGTCTCCTTTGTACGGGAAGCTCTACCCCAAAACACAATCTATGCNGTTGTGTCCCATTTACCATAATTTGATGAAATTCGGGCAGAGTCTCCTTTGTATGGGAAGCTCTACCCCAAAACACAATCTATGCAATCAACATTTACATGACCCATCCGAGGTCCAATATAATACCATAACCACACAGTGTCCATTTTATACGCAAAACTTGAACACACCGGGTCCAATCATCATATTTATATCAAAATATGCAAGGTTATATTAAAACCGNAGGGTCCATTTTATACGCAAAACTTGACCACACCGGGTCCAATCATCATATTTATATCAAAATATGCAAGGTTATATTAAAACAGTCCATATATACTCTATTACAATTCCTTTACACATTACATGCCAAAATTTAATTACAAATCTNTACAACAAGTAGTTCTTTCTCTGTGGTTGAATAGTTCATTTGTGTATCGTTTAGAGTTTTACTCACATAGTATATAACATAAGATTTTTTCTCTTTTCTTTGCCCTAGTACAACTCCTATTACATAATCATTTGCATCACATATTATTTCAAAAGGTAACGACAAGTTAGGAGGATGCATGATAGGTGCAAAAATAAGCATGTTTTTTAATTTATCAAAAGCTACTTGACATGCTTCATTCCATTCAAATAGTATATCTTGACATAACAAATTACATATAGTCTTGCCTATCAAACTAAAATTTTTTATAAATCTTCTATAAAATCCTGCACGACCTAGAAATGAGCGAATATCTTTTACTATGTTTTGTGAAGGCAATTAGCTATAAGATCAATTTTTGATTTATCTACTTCAATTCCTTTTTTAGACACTATATGGTATATGACCTAAAACAATAGCTTGTGTATCCATGAAATGACATTTTTTCCAATTTAAAACAAGGCTTGTTTCTTCATATCGAATGAGGACTTTTTCAAGATTTTCTAGACATGCATGAAATGAATCCCCATAAACTGAAAAATCATCCATAAATACTTCTAGATATCGTTCTACCATATCATTGAATACTTAACATACAATGTTGAAAAGTAGCTGGCGCATTACATAGTCCAAAATGTATTCTTTTATATGTAAAAGTGCCAAAAGGACATGTAAATGTAGTTTTTTCCTGATCATCTATTGCAATTTCAATCTGATTATAACTAGAGTATCTATCTAGAAAGCAATAATATGCATGACCAGCTATTCTTTCTAAGACTTGGTCAAGAAAAGGTAATGGAAAATGATCTTTTCTGGTGAGTGAATTTAGCTTCCGATAGTCAATACATACACGCCAACCTGTGATATTATGCATTGAGACTAATTTATTTTCTTTATTTTGTATTACAGTAACACCAGATTTCTTTGGAACTACTTGTGTAGGACTAACCCATTTATTATTAGATATATGATAGATAATGTTTGTATCTAATAGTTTAAGTACTTCATTGCGAACTACTTCTTTCAAATGTGGATTTAATCTTCTTTGTATTTGACGAGATGGTTTAGCATTTTCTTCTAAATATATACAATGAGTATATAGTAGTGGGCTTATACCTTTTATATCAGCTATTGTCCATCCAAGAACACTTTGATGATTTTTTTAATACTTTTGTTAATTCTTTTTCTTGATTTTCAAATAATTTTGATGATATGATTACAGGATGAATTTTATTTTTTTCCAGAAAAACATATTTCAGATTGGTTGGAAGTGGTTTTAAATCTGACTTGAAGATTTTTACATTAGATTCTATAGATTTAGGCAACAAATTTTCACATTTTGGATTTCCTAGATTTTCTGATTCGTTTTCAGATATAGATTTTTCTGTGTTTAAATCTTTTTCCAGAAAGATCTTTTCAAAAAAATTTTGGGTTAATGTTTCAACACAATTTATTTCATGCACTTCATCTTCTTCTCTAGGTTGTTTAGCACTATTGAAAATATTTAGTTCCAAAGTCATATTTTCAAACGAAAGTTTCATGATTCCATTTCTACATTTAATCAAAGCATTTGATGTAGCTAGGAATGATCGACCTAGAATCAACGGTATATATGCAGATTCATAATAATTGGTTCCATGTCTATAACAATAAAATCTGTTGAAAAATAGAATTGATCAACTTGGACAATAACATCTTTCATAGTTCTTCATGGAATTTTTATTGATCGGTCTGCTAATTGTAATGTGATATTCGAAGGTTNAGACAATAACATCTTTCATAATTCTTCATGGAATTTTTATTGATCGGTCTGCTAATTGTAATGTGATATTCGAAGGTTTTAGTTCACTTAATTCTAATTGTGTATAGGCTGTATATGACATTAAATTACAACTGGATCCAAGATCTAGCAGAGCTTATTTGATTTGAAAATTTCGAATGATGCATGAGATTGTAGGATTACCCGGATCTTTGTACTTAAGAAGAGTATCATGTTATATTATAATATTAACTTGTTTAGTTAAAAATACTTTATTTGGTACATTTGTTTTTCTTTTTTATTGTGCAAAGATCTTTTAAAAACTTAGCATAAGATGGAACTTGTTTTATTGCATCCAACAAAGGAATGTTGATCTTGACTTGTTTGAACAGTTCACAAATTTCAGATTGATTTTTTTAGATGTAAGTTTCTTGATTCTTTGAGGAAAAGGTAAAGAAATAGATTGATTTTTTTAGATGTAAGTTTCTTGATTCTTTGAGGAAAAGGTAAAGAAATAGGACATGATTGATCTTTTTTATTTTGTATTTCTGATTGTTTTTCAATTGAAGGTTCAGGCTCAATTGGTTCATTAACAGGAATTTCCTTCCGTATTTTCTTTGAAATTATAGTTTTAATATTTTTGTCCATTATTTTACGGCTTCTTAGTGTTGTGATCGCTTGTACTTGACTTGGAGAACCTTCAAATGGCACAACATTAGCTTGACTCTGATTTTGTGGAGGTTTAGGCTGAGATGGAAACTTGCCCTTTTCTGGCATGTTGAGAGACTAAGTCAACTTAGCTAGATGAATTTTGATATCTTCAATACTCTAAGAAGTTTGAGCTTTAAAATCATTAAATGCTTGAGTTTTTTGAGTGTTAAAATTCATTTGACTTTGAATAAATTGATTCATTGTATCTTCCAGAGTTCTTCTTTGTGGAGGTTGATATAGCTGATAACTTTGTTGATTTTGTGGTTGTGATGGACCTTGTGTTTGATTTGTAGGTTGTATATTTCTCCATCCTGGATTGTAAGTTTCAGAATATGGATTCAAATAAGGCTTATTATTATAAGTTGGAATAACATTAGATTGTGCAATTAACACTTCTTTAAATGCAGGTATAGTTGGACACTCTATTGCAAGATGTCCTGACAACGCACAAATTTCACAGATTTGATCAATAGTTGATACAACAGATACTTGCTTAATTTTTTTCATCTCTAAAGCTTCTAGTTTTTCAGATAAACTTGTCATTTTTGCTTTTAAATCATCATCTTCTTTTAACTTATATTTTCCTCTTTCAAATGTAGATGACTTAGTTTCTGTTATGTTTGAAGAAGTTGAGTCCCACATTTGGGAACTCTCGAAAATAGTATCAAAAAATTGAAATGCCTTTTCAGGATTTTTACTCATAAATTCCCCCTACGCCATAATTTCAAAAAATTGTCTCATTGCAGGTGGAAGAACATCATAGAAAAAACCAACTAAGGTCCAGTTTTCAAATGCATGATGTGGACAAGCTTGGAGAAGATCTTTAAATCTTTCCCAACATTGATAAAAAATTTCCCTTTCTTTTACAGAAAAGTTCATTATTTGATGTATTAATGTATTAGTACGACGTACAAGAATTTTTTTTAAAAGAACTCAATTTGTAAAGCTTGCCAGTTTGTAATTGAATTGACTCTTAAAGAGCTAAGCCACTGTTTTGCTTTATCTTTTAAAGAAAAATGAAATAGTTTTAGTCTAACCATTTCAGAATTATCTTGCAATGTTCCACAGACTTCTTTAAATTTTTTCATATGAACATAAGGGTTTTCAGTTTCTAGACCATGAAACTGTGGTAATAATTGTATTGTTCCTGTCTTAATATTAAGATTTGGAGCATCTGTTGGAAAAGCAAAACATGACGGGACATTAGTTCGTGTAGGGTGTATATATTCTCTTAATGGTCGAATATTTTGAACTACTTCTTGTTCTCTAGGTTGTTCTTCCCTAGGTACATTTCTAGCAATACTTAGTTCAAATAATTCTGGTGTATATAAAGATGAAGACGATGAAGGAGATGACTGATTTATAGATCCTACGGATGAATGAACAAACATAAACTATTTAAAAGAAAACACACTTTATATACATATAATACAAATAAATAACTTGTGTATCTTATTTAATTTCAAATTACCGTAACTCCCCGGCAACGGCGTCAAAAACTTGATTCACACTTTTTAGTGATCGAATTAATATTATTCACCAAAGTATAAGTGGTCGAATTGTAGTTTTCTCGGTTTTAAGTCCAAGTATCGATCTCACGAAGAGTTTTAATAATTTGAAAACGAAATAAAATAGTTAAGTTGCTAATTCGAATAGGACAACATGTGATAGCTTGTGATGTGCGCTTAGATTGATAACTAGTCTAAGTAAACAGTTATGTGCAAATAGATTAAGACAATAATAAAAAGTATCCTTCAGTTCAAGGATCCCATATGCATTATATTGGTGAAATACTGAAAATACTACCTTACAGCAATCAACTTCCATGTTACTGGCAAGTCAATTAGTAGGTCTGATGTATATAAACCATCACATAGCAACTTCTTAGGTTAGCAGGTGGTATCCATGACAACTGATTAATCCAAGCAAACCAGAAGGACAAGCCATTCATGAGGAATACTTGAATTATTCATTTGTCTTCGTAATAAAAGGTGCATACATAATAAACCATAACACAACCACTTCTTAGGTCAACTGGTGGTAATAGTCATAACACAACAACTTCTTAAGTTAGCTGGTTATAGATGTGTCAATTGACTAATCCAAGCAAACCAGAAGGACAAGCCATTCATGAGGAATACTTGAATTATTCATTTG
>CAUOFW020004103.1:584788-602316 GCA_963454935.2 Ilex paraguariensis
ATGCTTAAAATAAAGACAACAATATGATGAGAAGACATTATGAAGAAATAAAGACTAGAGCTAAGCATAAACGAAATGCATAAATATAACTTCTGGATAATCACCTCTTACTAAAGATTGGATGAGAAACTACTCACTCTTCATGGCTTTGTTAAAGCTAGAAAAGTGAGTGATGCTCATCCCTCTAAGTAGAGGAGTTACAAGGTAAAATACTTTACACAAGGAGCTGATCTTTGACAGAGAATGAGTAAATCACGTTTCATCCTTCATGGCTTTGGTAAAGCTCTAGAAAAGTGGAAGAGTTTCACTCCTCTAAGNATGATGTATCCAACCAAAGAGTAGTATACTAACCCCTTTTTTCACGATAACTCATAAGCGAAAATGGTTTAGTCCTTGCAAGACACTAACCCCATTATGAGTGGTAGGAAAAGTTCTAACCCACACGAAGTAAGAAGGCGTCTACACACTCCAAGNATTGGTTTTGCCAACTAAGAGATTTAGCTATTTATGGTTAAAATAAAGATAACAATATGATGAGAAGACATTATAAAGAAATAAAGACTAGAGCTAAGCATAAACGANTCATAAGCGAAAATGGTTTAGTCCTTGCAAGACACTAACCCCATTACGAGTGGTAGGAAAAGTTCTAACCCACACGAAGTAAGAAGGCGTCTACACACTCCAAGATACTCGATNGTTTCACTCCTCTAAGGGAAGAAGGAAGCTCAAGCCATGGAAGTAAAAGAAACCAATAACACAATAAAAGAAAACAATACTTAAAGAAAACAATACTTAAAGAAAACAATAAGCAATAAGGAAAGCAATAATACTTTTGGAGGGTTTTCCACTACCANCGACAGAGAATGAGTAAATCACGTTTCACCCTTGTAAAAGTCTTCGACTCTCATGACTTTGTAAAAGTCTTGTTTGTTTGGTGGATTTGAATTACATGAAAGTCTTGTGTGGTGGCCNGCATATATATTAGCTCTAGCATCAATGGACAAGAATAGAAGAAAACTCCCTACCTTTCTCCTTGGCAAAAAGATTTAATCTTGAATCACCCTAAAAACTCTTGTTTTCCNAGAGCGTAAAAGTCTTGTTTGTTTGGTGGATTTGAATTACATGAAAGTCTTGTGTGGTGGCCTTGAATTACATGAAGTCTTGTTTGGTGACCTTGAATTACATGAAAGTCTTGTTTGGTGGCCTTGAATTCTTTGATCCCCCTTTGTTTTGAGCTTTGATAATTGGCACCCCAGTAGTTTGTAGCTTTAATGCAATTGGCTCCCTANCAAAAAAATCCCAACTTTTTAACGGTCTACTACTTGACAAAATTCCTTGTTGTTTCCTAACCTCTAAACATCACCTTTTAGCATGTNGGCACAAAACCCTGAAAAGAACAACAATTAATACATTATCCTTTATTCACATACTAATCCTAATTTGACTTATTTTGACTAGTTTAACTTTGTTTAACTAATACAATTGNGGCACAAAACCCTGAAAAGAACAACAATTAATACATTATTCTTTATTCACACACTAATCCTAATTTGACTTATTTTGACTAGTTTAACTTTGTTTAACTAATACAATTGACCTATTAACTTAATTAAATTATGGATTAATTAGGGTTAATCATCTACCGGTAGTTTGTATCGAGCTACCAGTAGTTCGGATCTATGGGACAACGTACTACCTGTTGAGCTACCGGTAGTTCGGATCTACTAGACCTTNTAAGGAGACTTTCATGGATCGTGTTTTACTTGGTGGTATTCTAAGGTCGTTTCCACAGGGAAGGAAGTAAACCGAGGGGAAGGTGATTTTGGGAGAAAGNATCTATGGGACAACGTACTACCTGTTGAGCTACCGGTAGTTCGGATCTACTAGACCTTTACTANGGGCAGCTAGATTTCGCAATACGAATCCAACGGTGAAGTCTAGAAAAATATCAATTTTTCAACCCGCGCTATAATGGCAAATTACCATTTTGCACTTTTTTCAAAAAAAGTTAAAATTTTTCTCGGGTTTCACAGTATCGAGCTACCGGTAGTTCGGGTCCACTAACCACTTACTACTTGTTGATTACCGGTAGTTCGGATCCACTAGCCACTTACTACCTATTGACTACCGGTAGTTCGGATCTATTGGACATTTACTACCTGTTGACTACCGGTAGTTCGGATCCACTGGACAGCGTATTACCGGTAGGTCATGTCCAAATTTTCCTATTTCCTTTATTTTTCATTTCAAACCCATTCCAAACCCTTCCAAATCCAACCCAAGCTTATTCAACATGCTTTTGTACATCAAACCTAGTTGATATAAGTTCTATTGCAACAATTTCATATATTTGCAAGCTAAACTAAGTTTTAACTACTATTTTCTCGAATTTCCATATTAACATTTCCAAAAGAAATAATAACTTGCTACATAAACCTATATACATATATAAAGATAAAAGAGTGGGGTTTACAAACGTTCGAATGTCACTTGGTGTTTGAACGTTGAATCAAAAATCACAATTTTTTTCTGCACTACATTATACACAATAAAAGAGGACCAAACACACAAGTTTGAACAAAAATAATTCCATGGCATCTCAGGATAAGTCCCTACCCACGCTTCAGGTTGGTATTTTGGGACACTCCTTACTCGGCCCATATTTTTATT
Source organism: Ilex paraguariensis (assembly GCA_963454935.2). Taxonomy (NCBI): domain Eukaryota; kingdom Viridiplantae; phylum Streptophyta; class Magnoliopsida; order Aquifoliales; family Aquifoliaceae; genus Ilex; species Ilex paraguariensis. The sequence continues at coordinate 587,459 of CAUOFW020004103.1, forward strand.
TTAGTCAAAAAAGTTTGTACAAAATAGAAAAGATTTTTACACTTTTTACAAAAATTCGGACCCTTGACTTTCATCCCACCTACTCTAATTCGAGTCTCCCTCTGTATCTGTGTAGTGAGGACAACCAGTGACTCTCCCAATTTTCTCTCTCACAAACCGGTTAAGCATAGTACCNAAATTCGGACCCTTGACTTTCATCCCACCTACTCTAATTCGAGTCTCCCTCTGTATCTGTGTAGTGAGGACAACCAGTGACTCTCCCAATTTTCTCTCTCACAAACCGGTTAAGCATAGTACCAGAATAGCATGGCATCTTAGGGTATTCCTTACTCAGCCAATTCACTATCCAGTCTAATCGATAGAGTGCGTGACTGAAAATTGGTTCAGAACACTAATTGTACCTTTTCTCGTGAAAGACTCTACCACACTGTTTACATGCACCAAACCTTTTGGCACGATGACATTTAGCAAAAGTGCTTCTACCACAGAGGGGTTTCTTTTGCTCTTCTCAGATCTCATTCTTTCTTACCAGTCTTGCTTTTCTCATGATCACCGTATGCACGTCAGATGGAAAAGTGCATAAAAATCCTAGACTAAACCAAAAGAGTTTAACATCCATGCTTCTACTTTTTAAGACTCACTATTTAGTTCTTTAACGTCTGCAAGTCTCAAAGATGATCAAAGCTGACTCACAAACATCATCATTAATTTATACAAAATACAAGGTAAGGTGTACAATATGATCAGAAACAGCACAACAACAACAACAACAACAACAACAAAAACAAAAAAATTTACGGGCACAAAATATGAACTACTTTCTCCCCCAATCTAAATTGAACATTGTCCCCAATACTTTGAATTTACCAATATGTTGAGCTTGAAGATGAGATTGAAATGTAGAGATCTGTTCGTCTATTGAAAACCTACAAGCAAAATACGCAAATTAATCATCTCTCCGCAGATATGGATTTTCGCTAGGATGAAAACCCTTGATTTTGAGTGCAGACAGTAGAAAAAAAGCAATGTACAAATAGAGTAAACACATGCAGATCATGAGACAAAGGACTGGGTCTTCGGGCAATATGGTCATGGAACTGTTGGGAGTTGGGTCGTGTTTATAGAGGATCCCTAACAGCAAAGAAGNCTCTCTCCAAGGAAAGCATATTTAAGTTTGGATGGGAGAGGTTTCAATTCAGGCTTTGGTGGCTTGACATTTGNCAATATGGTCATGGAACTGTTGGGAGTTGGGTCGTGTTTATAGAGGATCCCTAACAGCAAAGAAGAAGAAGAAGAAGAAAAAGGGAGAGGGTTAGAAGGGCATGGTAAGAGAGGAAAAGGGGGTGGGGAAAAAGAGAAAAAAAGGGGGGGATGCCTTATAAAGGCGTCCACTCGGGTTGGTTGTTATCAGGTTTTTCCTGACCCAACCCCTTTTTGTGTCGGTAGGCGCAATTCTCAAAGGGATTTTTTCGGTCCATTAAAAGAATGGTTTTCACATTTTTAACAAAATTCTCCAAAAATAGTTTCAACCGTTGACCATTAACAATAAAGGTATTATCGTTCGAGGAATTTTCCACTTCTACTGCTCCATGTCCAAACACCTTTTTAATAATGTAAGGAGGGAGTGTTTCAATAGTAAGGAAATTAGCAATATCAGCATACCATGGGGTCTCATCAATTATGAATAGTTGTTCATCGGAGAATTTTTCATTGATTGGCAATCCATCCTCGTGAAATTCATAAGTTAATCTGGACAGATGGTCTGCCACCACATTCTCAACAACCTTTTTGTCCTTAATGACCAGGTCAAACTCTAGGAATAAAAGTATCCATCTTAAGAGCCTAGGCTTGACATCCTTCTTTGTGAGCAAAAATTTTAATGTTGAATGGTCAGTGAACACAGTAACAGAAGAACCAACAAGATAAGGAAAAAATTTTTCCAAAGCAAGAACTACTGCAAACAATTCTTTTTCAGTTGTTTAATAATTCATTTGAGCATCATTCAAAGTTTTACTTGCATAGTAAATGACATGTGGTTTCTTATCTTTTCTTTGTCCCAATACAACACCTACATCATAATCACTTGCATCACACATTAGTTCAAAGGGGAGAGTCCAATCAGGGGGCTACATTATTGGGGCAGAAATTAACATGCCTTTAAGCTTATCAAAATCTTGCTAGCATGTGGCTTGATCTGAAATGTGTACACCCAAGTGCAGGTGGTCAAGCTGTAGTAATAATCCGGTGAAATACAGAGTCGAATCCACAGAGAGCTATGATTAGTGTTTTGAAGTCAGTAGTAATAGAGACCAAGTAGCTTTTGGAAATTTCGCGTGTTTGGAGTGGTGAGGTTCTTGATTAGAATAGAAGATTCTTTTCAAGAGTTTTCTAAACAAAATATAAGATTCTCAAAATGTAACAACCAGCCTTTAGCTCGAGGATTAGAACATGTAATTCATTATCCGGTTTATTATGTTTGTGTTTTATGACTCAATTAACTCCCGTGTCAACAGCAAGTTAATCGGAGGATAAAGATGGACTATCAAGATTAAGCACATGATTCCAAAGCCTTTCTAGAAGTTTACAAGAATTGTCTGTGCCGAGACTTAACCCATCTACAAACAAGCAAGTTTTTTTACAAGGCATCCAACCATGACATTAATGGTCCATTCTTTGAAGAAAGCGCAATAATATCGGAGATTGAAAAGATGTCATGAAGTGGTAGCCGGGGTGCTTGCCTTGAACCACTAAGTCTTTCTATGCAGAAGTCATCCGTATCGTAGAAGGAACCTTTACTTATACAAAGTACCTTAGCTTTTCTAGATGCATTCAATCATTCAATGAACAAGTGGAATATAATTCATTAAAGCATAAATGAGTTTCACAAACATAACTTCTGGGTAATCTTTACATATTCATCACCTCTTACTAAAGAGTGAATGAGGAACTACTCACTTTTCATGGCCTTGGCAAAGCTAGAAAAGTGAGTGCTACTCATCCCTCTAAGTAGAGAAGCTACTAAGTAAAGCAAACTAAACAAAGAGCTTATCTTCNTGACATCCTTTTGAATGCAAAAGTGCCAAAGGGGCATGTGAATGTGGTTTTTTCCTGGTCATTGAATGCTATCTCAATTTGATTGTACTCGGAATGTCCATCCAGGAAATGATAAAATTCATGGGCTACGATTCTCTCTAGGACCTGGTCCAAAAAGGGAAGAGATAAATGGTCTTTCCTAATCACCAAATTGAGTTTTCGATAGTCAATACACATCCGCCATCCTGTGATGACTCTAGTTGGTACTAGTTCATTAGCTTTACTCTTGACCACTATGACCCCAGATTTTTTGGGCATAACTTGGGTTGGACTAACCCATTTGCTATCAGAGATGAGAAAGATTATCCTTGCATCTAAGAGTTTAAGCACTTCCATTTTCACAACTTCCTTCATGTGAGGGTTCCATCTTCGCTGCATTTGACGAGAGGGTTTTGAATCCTCTTCCAGGTATATGACATGATTGTAGATCAACGGGCTTATACCTTTCAAGTCAGTGATGGTCCACCCAATGTTGTTTTTGTGGATTTTAAGAACTTCAATCAGTTTAGACTCTTGCAAGTCTGTGAGCTTAGATGAAGTTACCACTGGGTATGACTTGCTCTCTCCAAGGAAAACATATTTAAGTTTGGATGGGAGAGGTTTCAATTCAGGCTTTGGTGGCTTGACATTTGATGAGAGTGGCTTTCTGCCACTTGGTGAAAGTTCCTCAAATTTGGGGGTCCATGTATCAACAGCATGAGTTGGGCAATTCTTTGGATCATCATTTGTTGTCTCAGATGTAATAGATTCTGACAGAGAGGATTCAGTGAAATTGTCATAGAATGTGTTATTCAGATGGTCCTAAACCAACGGCTCAATAGAATTTATTTCTCTCTCTTCTTTGTCTTCTCTTGGGTGTTTTGCAACATCGAAAATATTTAGCTCAAGAGTCATATTCCCAAAGGTTAATTTTATGACCCCATTCTTGTAATTAATCAGTGCATTTGAAGTTGTTAGGAAGGGTCGACCAAGAATTATAGGAATTGGGTTCTCTGAATGCTTTGTTGGCTGAGTATCTAGGATAATGAAGTCAACAGGGAATACAAAGTTATTCACTTGGACAAGTACATCTTCCATAATACCTCTAGGGATTTTGATAGATCTGTCTACCAACTGAAGTGTGACATTTGTGGGTTTAAGTTCTCCTAGACACAACTGTTGGTAAACGAAAAAAGGGAGCAGGTTGACACTAGCCCCTAGGTCTAACAACGCTTGTTCAATTTTGAAGTTTCCAATGACACAAGACATAGTCGGACACCTTGGATCTTTGTATTTTGGAGGGATTTTGTGTTGAAGCAAGACACTGGCATGTTTTGTCAGGAAAGCTCTTTTTTGAACATTCTGGCTTCTTTTGACTATACACNCTAGCATGTTTTGTCAGGAAAGCTCTTTTTTGAACATTCTGGCTTCTTTTGACTATACACAAGTCTTTCAGAAACTTGGCATAAGATGAAACCTGTTTGATTGCATCCAGAAGTGGGATGTTGATTTTTACTTGCTTAAAAAGCTCATAAATTTTAGGGAGATTATTCAACTTCTGTGCAGTTTTGAGTCTATGAGGAAAAGGAGTAGGAATAGAACACGAGGGTTCTTCTTCCCTTGATGGCTCTGGTTCTTTTTCAATCATGGGCTTGGGTTCCTCTTCTCTCACACATTCAGGCTCAATTGGTTCAGTCTCGATTAGTGAATTGACTGGGATTGTCTTAGGTTTTGGAATTAGCAAGTCTTTGATGGTCTTGTCAATCACTTTGCCATTTCTTAGTGTAGTGACAACTTGGGCTTGGTCTTGTGGAGTTTCCATGATAATGGGATTGCCCACCTGAAATTGGCCTTGTGGTGGTTTTGGTTGGGCAGGAAACTTGCCTTTCTCATGTGTGGTCATGCATTGGATCAATTTTCGGATGTGGCTTTTAAGATCTTTGAAAGATTGAGTGGTCTGAGTTTTGAAATTAGTGAAGGCCTGGGTGGAATTATTGTTGTAGTTCATTTGGCTTTGCATNATCAATTTTCGGATGTGGATTTTAAGATCTTTGAAAGATTGAGTGGTCTGAGTTTTGAAATTAGTGAAGGCCTGGGTGGAATTATTGTTGTAGTTCATTTGGCTTTGCATGAATTGATTTAGTGTGTCCTTAAGGCTCCTCTTTTGTGATGGTTGGTATGGTTGATATATGGGAGGTCCTTGAGGTGGTGGGTGTGAACCTTGTTGTTGATTCATGGGAGTTGGTTGTGTATTTCTCCAACTGAAGTTTGGGTGGTTCTGCCACCCTAGATTGTATGTTTCAGAGTATGGGTTGGAGTAAGGCTTGTTGAAGTTAGAAATGAAATTTGTTTGTTCCAACAAGACTTTCTTGAATGCTGGAATGGTTGGACATTCCCTAGTAGGGTGTCCTGTCAGTGCACAAATCCCACACACTTGTTCTGTGGGAGGGCCAACATCAACTTGATAAACCTTTTTCATCTCTAATGCTTCAAGCTTTCGAGACAGGGTGAATATTTTTGCTCTTAGGTCATCTTTATCTTTCAAGACATACTTCCCCCTTTAGGAAGTGGATGGTTTGGTTTCAACAATGGTAGGGGAGGCTGAGTCCCACATCTGAGAACTGTCAGATATAGTGTCAAAAAAATTGAATGCCTCCTCCGAACTCTTACTCATAAACTCTCCTTGAGCCGTCATTTCGACAAACTGACGTAGTCTAGTGGGCAAAGAGTCATAGAAAAATTCTACCAAAGTCCAATTCTCAAAAGCATGGTGTGGGCAGGACTGGAGTAGAACCTTGAATCATTCCCAACTTTGGTAAAAGGTTTCTCCTTCTTTGACCGAAAAATTCATCATTTTCCTTTTTAGTGCATTAGTGCAGTGTAGAGGGAAAAACTTTCTAAAAAATTTATTTTGTAGCGCCCACCAATCAGGTATTGAAAGAGCTTGTAAAGAATTTAGCCATTGTTTGGCTTTATCCTTTAGAGAGAATGAAAAAAGTTTCATTTTGGCCAACTCAGAATTATCTTGANAGTTTCTCCTTCTTTGACCGAAAAATTCATTATTTTCCTTTTTAGTGCATTAGTGCAGTGTAGAGGGAAAAACTTTCTAAAAAATTTATTTTGTAGTGCCCACCAATCAGGTATTGAAAGAGCTTGTAAAGAATTTAGCCATTGTTTGGCTTTATCCTTTAGAGAGAATGAAAAAAGTTTCATTTTGGCCAACTCAGAATTATCTTGAAAAGTTCCACATACTTTCTCAAATTCTTTTATGTGCAGATATGGATTTTCTATTTTGAGTCCGTGGAATTGAGGGAGCAGTTGAACTGTCCCCGTCTTTATAGTAAAGAGGGGTGCATCTTCAAGAAAGATAAAATAAGAGGGGACACTATTTCTTGAGGGATTTAAGTAATCCCGCATAGTTCTAATGTTAGGCACTTCTCCCTCTCTCACATGAATTTCTCCTCGTCTCTCATCATTTGCCATTTTACTTTCACAAGAGTCTGCTACTGATCTAGGTGAAAGTGGTTCCGGTTGATTCACAGACCCAAAAGATTCTACTGGCAAATTTTGATAGTAAGGAGCGTTCTCAGACATAAAATTAATTAAAAAAACTTTATACACAGTGAAGCAAATGTATACACAAAAAGTGAGGCCTTTTTACCTTTTACCATAAAACAACTTTTATGGTTCCCCGACAACAGCGCCAAAAACTTGACTTGATTCGAAATGTGTACACCCAAGTGCAGGAGGTCAAGTTGTAGTAATAATCTGGTTAAGTCCGGAGTCGAATCCACAGAGAACTATGATTGGTGTTTTGAAGTGAGCAGTAATAGAGACCAAGTAACTGGAAACCTTGAGAGTTTGAAGTTATGAAATTTCTTTGAATAGAATAGAAGATTCTTTCCAAGAGTTTTCTAGACAAAATATAAGATAAATTCAAATGTAAAACAGTCACCCTTTAGCTTAAGGGATCAGAACATGTAGTTAACCATCCGGTTTATTATTCTTGTGTTTTATAACTTAATTAACTCCCAAGTCAACAACAAATTAATTGGAAGGTAAAGATGGACTGTGAAAATTAAGCACATTATTTCGATGTCTTTCTAGAAGTTGATAAGAATTGCCTGTGCCGAGATTTAACCCGTCTACAAACAAATAAGTGTTTCTACAAGGCATTCAATCATGGCATTAATGTTCCACTCTTTAGATAAAACACAATAATAGTGAAGATTGAAATGTGTCATGAAGGTCTAGCCGGGGTACTTGATTTGAACCAATGGGTCTTTCCATGCAAGAGTCATCTGTGACATAGAAAGAACTCGTAGTTATACAAAGTACCTTAGCTTTGCTAGATGTATTCAATCATTCAATAAGTGAAATATACAGTATTAAAGCATAAAGGAAACACACAAATATAACTTCCGGATAATCAATACATGTTCATCACCTCTTATTAAAGAGTGAATGAGGAACTACTCACTCTTCATGGCTTGAGTAAAGCTAGAAAAGTGAGTGATACTCATCCCTCTAAGTAGAGAATTTACAAGGTAAAATACAATAAGCGAAGAGCCGATCTTCACCAAAGAATAAGTGAATCACGTTCTACCCTTCACGGCTTAGGTAAAGCTCTAGAAAAGTGGAAGAGTTTCACTCCTCTAAGGAAGAAGGAAGTTCAAGCAGTGGAAGTGAAAGACATAAACAATGAAAGTAGAAGAAAGCTAGTCACTTTTGGAGGGTGGTTTCCTCAACCAACAAATGGAGGGTTGCTTCCTCAACCAACAAGTGGAGGGTTGCTTCCTCAACCAAGAGATGGAGGGTTGCTTCCTCAACCAAGAAATGAACTAACTTTATTGATACAAGTAAATATAACATACATCTAAGATTAATCAAAATGAGTGGGAGTCTAAGACTCCATACAAACTCCTTACTAGTTCTTGGTGTAGTCTAAACCTACTAACCAAGCTCTAGCTCCCTACTTTTCAAGAGAAAAGATTGCACACCTGAAGCTCCCCTAATGGGAGTATTTATAGGCAAGGAAGGGGAGGGGGGAAGATAAGAGAAGATGAATAATGTATGCCGCCCAATCTAAGTGAAAACCAACTACTCTGCAGGCAATCTGTGGAGGATGTTCGAACATGAGTTGACGTTCGAATGTTGTTTCTGTTTTTGCTTTATAGACGTTCGAACGTGGTCTGACGTTCGAACGTGTCTTCTATCTTTGCTTTAGGGGCATTCGAACGCCAGATAGGGTTTGACCATATCATTGAAGTGGTCTGTGGTCTTCTGTGGAAACCCACTTCCACACTTCATGTAGAACTTGGCATTTTGCACTCATCACTCTGGTCTTCAATCAANTGACATAGAAAGAACTCGTAGTTATACAAAGTACCTTAGCTTTGCTAGATGTATTCAATCATTCAATAAGTGAAATATACAGTATTAAAGCATAAAGGAAACACACAAATATAACTTCCGGATAATCAATACATGTTCATCACCTCTTATTAAAGAGTGAATGAGGAACTACTCACTCTTCATGCCTTGGGTAAAGCTAGAAAAGTGAGTGATACTCATCCCTCTAAGTAGAGAATTTACAAGGTAAAATACAATAAGCGAAGAGCCGATCTTCACCAAAGAATAAGTGAATCACGTTCTACCCTTCACGGCTTAGGTAAAGCTCTAGAAAAGTGGAAGAGTTTCACTCCTCTAAGGAAGAAGGAAGCTCAAGCAGTGGAAGTGAAAGACATAAACAATGAAAGTAGAAGAAAGCTAGTCACTTTTGGAGGGTGGTTTCCTCAACCAACAAATGGAGGGTTGCTTCCTCAACCAACAAGTGGACGGTTGCTTCCTCAACCAAGAGATGGAGGGTTGCTTCCTCAACCAAGAAATGAACTAACTTTATTGATACAAGTAAATATAACATACATCTAAGATTAATCAAAATGAGTGGGAGTCTAAGCCTCCATACAAACTCCTTACTAGTTCTTGGTGTAGTCTAAACCTACTAACCAAGCTCTAGCTCCCTACTTTTCAAGAGAAAAGATTGCACACCTGAAGCTCCCCTAATGGGAGTATTTATAGGCAAGGAAGGGGAGGGGGGAAGATAAGAGAAGATGAATAATGTATGCCGCCCAATCTAAGTGAAAACCAACTACTCTGCAGGCAATCTATGGAGGATGTTCGAACATGAGTTGACGTTCGAATGTTGTTTCTGTTTTTGCTTTATAGACGTTCGAACGTGGTCTGACGTTCGAACGTGTCTTCTATCTTTGCTTTAGGGGCATTCGAACGCCAGATAGGGTTTGACCATATCATTGAAGTGGTCTGTGGTCTTCTGTGGAAACCCACTTCCACACTTCATGTAGAACTTGGCATTTTGCACTCATCACTCTGGTCTTCAATCAAATCAAGTGGATGTTCGAACATGAGTTGGCATTCAAACGTGGTACTCAAGTACCTCTGAGTCTTCTCTTAGCTGCACATGCCATCTTTTAGTAGTCTGGGCTTCAAGTGGACATTCGAACGTTAGTTGGTGTTCGAACGTGGTAGGCTTGATCCAAGCTTTTCTAATTTTACTCCAGAAGATGCTAGTGTTGCATGAAAGTTTAATATTCATCGCCTTTAGTTCCTTGTACAATTTATGGCCTAAAATGCAATCATTTAAACTCCATCAAAGTATAATTAGTCTTAAAAGAGCATAGTAATATGCTANTTCAAGCAGTGGAAGTGAAAGACATAAACAATGAAAGTAGAAGAAAGCTAGTCACTTTTGGAGGGTGGTTTCCTCAACCAACAAATGGAGGGTTGCTTCCTCAACCAACAAGTGGAGGGTTGCTTCCTCAACCAAAAGATGGAGGGTTGCTTCCTCAACCAAGAAATGAACTAACTCTATTGATATAAGTAAATATAACATACATCTAAGATTAATCAAAATGAGTGGGAGTCTAAGCCTCCATACAAACTCCTTACTAGTTCTTGGTGTAGTCTAAACCTACTAACCAAGCTCTAGCTCCCTACTTTTCAAGAGAAAAGATTGCACACCTGAAGCTCCCCTAATGGGAGTATTTATAGGCAAGGAAGGGGAGGGGGGAAGATAAGAGAAGATGAATAATGTATGCCGCCCAATCTAAGTGAAAACCAACTACTCTGCAGGCAATCTATGGAGGATGTTCGAACATGAGTTGACGTTCGAATGTTGTTTCTGTTTTTGCTTTATAGACGTTCGAACGTGGTCTGACGTTCGAACGTGTCTTCTATCTTTGCTTTAGGGGCATTCGAACGCCAGATAGGGTTTGACCATATCATTGAAGTGGTCTGTGGTCTTCTGTGGAAACCCACTTCCACACTTCATGTAGAACTTGGCATTTTGCACTCATCACTCTGGTCTTCAATCAAATCAAATGGATGTTCGAACATGAGTTGGCATTCAAACGTGGTACTCAAGTACCTCTGAGTCTTCTCTTAGCTGCACATGCCATCTTTTAGTAGTCTGGGCTTCAAGTGGACATTCGAACGTTAGTTGGTGTTCGAACGTGGTAGGCTTGATCCAAGCTTTTCTAATTTTACTCCAGAAGATGCTAGTGTTGCATGAAAGTTTAATATTCATCGCCTTTAGTTCCTTGTACAATTTATGGCCTAAAATGCAATCATTTAAACTCCATCAAAGTATAATTAGTCTTAAAAGAGCATAGTAATATGCTAGTTTTAACTACTAATCAGCATGCCCAAAGAATGTCCTCCAAAATCTGGATGGTCCTTTATGACTGACCATCTGTCTAGGGATAAAAGGTTGTACTCATCATCAACTATGTCCTCATAGCCTGTTGGAAGTTTTCCTAGAAGTGGGTTGTGAACTTAAGAGTTCGATCCGATACAATTTATACGGGTACCCCGTGCAATTGGACTATCTCTCTTATATACAACCTACAAAATTCCTCCAGCGTGAAGGTCATCCATATAGCTAAAAAATGTGCCGACTTTGTAAGTTGGTCCATAATTACCCATACCGAGTCATGCNAGATGAATAATGTATGCCGCCCAATCTAAGTGAAAACCAACTACTCTGCAGGCAATCTGTGGAGGATGTTCGAACATGAGTTGACGTTCGAATGTTGTTTCTGTTTTGGCTTTATAGACGTTCGAACGTGGTCTGATGTTCGAACGTGTCTTCTATCTTTGCTTTAGGGGCATTCGAACGCCAAATAGGGTTTGACTATATCATTGAAGTGGTCTGTGGTCTTCTGTGGAAACCCACTTCCACACTTCATGTAGAACTTGGCATTTTGCACTCATCACTCTGGTCTTCAATCAAATCAAGTGGATGTTCGAACATGAGTTGGCATTCAAACGTGGTACTCAAGTACCTCTGAGTCTTCTCTTAGCTGCACATGCCATCTTTTAGTAGTCTGGGCTTCAAGTGGACATTCGAACGTTAGTTGGTGTTCGAACGTGGTAGGCTTGATCCAAGCTTTTCTAATTTTACTCCAGAAGATGCTAGTGTTGCATGAAAGTTTAATATTCATCGCCTTTAGTTCCTTGTACAATTTATGGCCTAAAATGCAATCATTTAAACTCCATCAAAGTATAATTAGTCTTAAAAGAGCATAGTAATATGCTAGTTTTAACTACTAATCAGCATGCCCAAAGAATGTCCTCCAAAATCTGGATGGTCCTTTATGACTGACCATCTGTCTAGGGATAAAAGGTTGTACTCATCATCAACTATGTCCTCATAGCCTGTTGGAAGTTTTCCTAGAAGTGGGTTGTGAACTTAAGAGTTCGATCCGATACAATTTATACGGGTACCCCGTGCAATTGGACTATCTCTCTTATATACAACCTACAAAATTCCTCCAGCGTGAAGGTCATCCATATAGCTAAAAAATGTGCCGACTTTGTAAGTTGGTCCATAATTACCCATACCGAGTCATGCNGATTTATACGGGTACCCCGTGCAATTGGACTATCTCTCGTATATACAACCTATAAAATTCCTCCAGTGTGAAGGTCATCCATATAGCTAAAAAATGTGCCGACTTTGTAAGTTGGTCCATAATTACCCATACCGAGTCATGCCCATGCGAAGTCTGTGTTAAGTGGGTCAAAATATTCATAGTGACATGTTTCCACTTCCATTTAGCCACCTCCAAAGGNTTACCCATACCGAGTCATGCCCATGCGAAGTCTGTGTTAAGTGGGTCAAAATATTCATAGTGACATGTTTCCACTTCCATTTAGCCACCTCCAAAGGCTGGAGTAACCTCGCTAGTCTCTAGTGCTTACCCTTGACCTGCTGACACATGAGACATCTACTGACAAAGTCTCAAACATGTCTCTTTACCCCACTCTAATAATACTAGCGGCGAAGATCATGATACATCTTTATGCCACCTAGATGCACAACTAAATGGGGAAATAAAACTCCTTAAGGATCTTTTCTCTTAGATCCGTAGACTAGGGAACCATAAGTCTTCCCTTGTATCGAAGACATCCATCAACGTGAATGGCCCAACCCTCATCACCAATACTTGACTGTACTCGATCCTTGATTTACAATATCTCCATGTCCTTTTCCTAGGATTCGATCACTTTGCTTAATACGGAAAGGGTAGCTACCAGGCTTCCCAAAAATGCCCTAAGACTGATCCCTATAATGTAGTCTGAACTGTCTCACAGTCTTAAATATCTACCACTCTTAGGGAGCTATACTAGCCAAGACTCCTTGTGACTTTCGACTGAGTGCATCAACCACCACATTTGCCTTACCAAAATGGTAATGCAAAGTGAATGCATAGTCCTCTAGGTACTCTATCCACTTGTATTGCCTTATGTTGAGGCCTCACTATGTGAAGATGTATTTCAGGTTCTTGTGGTCTAAAAATACCTCAAACTGATCTCTGTATAGATAGTGGTGCCATGCTTTCGAGGCAAAGACAACGACCACCAACTCCATGTCATGAGTTGGATAGTTATACTCGTGACTCTTCAACTATCGTGAACCATAAGCTACCACATTCCCGGAATTCATCAGAACATATCCAAATTTATCCTTTGAGACATAACAATAGACTGTGTGCCTCTACCATCTCTTTGAGGCATCACAATAGGAGCTGAAGTAAGCCTCCTTTTCAACTCCTAGAATGTCATCTCATATAAGTCATCCCACTAGAATTTGACCTCTTTTCTGTTCAACGTTGTTATAGGTGCAGCAAGCCGTGAAATCCTCAATGAACCTCCAATAATATCTTGCTAGTTCTAAGAAACTATGTATCTCAAAGACTAACTTAGGCCCCTCCCAGCTCGTCACTGTCTCAACCTTCTTTGGTTCCATTGATACTCATATAGTAGACACAACGTGGCCCAAAAATTTTACCTCTGTTAGTCAAAATTCACACTTGTGAACATGACATATAATTGGTGGTTTCTCAAGGTCTAAATAACAGTCCTCAAGTGACCCTTATGTTCCTCCTTAGACTTGGAGTAGATTAGAATGTCATCAACTAAGACTATAACAAACTAATTTGAGTAGGGTTAGAACACCCTATGCATAAGATCCATGAATGCCACTAGAGCATTTGTTAAAATGAAAGGCATAACCATAAACTTGAAATGCCCATATTGTGTCCTGAACACCGTCGTAGAGATATCGGCCTCCCAAATCCTCAACTGATGGTATCTCATGCACAGATCTATCTTGGAGTAGATCTGTGCCCCTTTTAGTTGATCAAAAATATCGTCAATCCTCGATAATGGGTACTTGTTTTTGATTGTGACCTGATTTAACTATCAACAGTCAATACACAGCCTAAGGGTCCTATCCTTCTTCTTGGTAAATAGCACCGGAGCACCCAAACGTGAGATACTTGGCCTAATAAAGCCCTCGTCTAACAAGTCTTATAACTGGACCTTGAATTCTTACAACTTCATAGGTGTCATCCTATACGATGTCATAGAAATAGGGGATACACCAGGTTATAATTCAATGGTAAAGTCTACATCCTGATGTGGAGGCAATCCCGATAGCTCATCTAGGTAGACATCTGCATACTCGTAAACTACTCGAGGTAAACCTAACTCCTATCTCGCCTTGTCCTCAAGTGTAAGGCTCACAAGCCAACCCATCAACTGTCTGTGCCAACTGGAATCATTCATAAATCAGGGTAAATCATTGCACTTTTCTCCCTAAAATTTGAAGTATATAAGCAGTGACCTCTTCTGATCACAATTGATGACAACTCGGTGTGCCATCAACCAATCCACCCCAAGGATGACATCAAACTCAAATATGTCGATGACCATAAGGTCCACAAGGAGTTGAATTCTCGAAATCTCTAACTCACACCCCTAACATATTTTTCCCAGGATGGACAATTTAAAGCCATCCTCAAACTTCCTCACTTTGGCCAAGTCAATAGCTACGTAATCATTGTCGAAACGAGCTAGCTCAGTGAACTTAGCCACATATTCCATCACCGTCATAGTTCCTTACTTTAGATCAATAATTCTTAGGCTTTCACTTGGTGAACACTCGATGGAAAATATTTTCCCATGAAGAGCTCACGGTACTCTTTCCATGTCATTGCCTCGATATTATTTGAGGTCTTTGCCCAATTCTACCAAAGATAGGTCTCTTGCTCAAGTTGGAATGTTGCTAGCCTTATCTTAGTGGCATCGGATGTGATCTCCATAGTGATGAGCATATAATATTACATATTTGAAGGCCTCATTACATGCATTTTAACTCAACTTTTGCATTTAAGTACTTAGAGTTAGCCAAAGTTGTCAAT
>CAUOFW020004104.1:0-33051 GCA_963454935.2 Ilex paraguariensis
GAAGACTGTAATACCCCACATGCGTTTAAAAAAAAAAATAAAAAATAAAAACATAGGTGTTCAGTAATTATTTCATTTGAAATGATAAAATAGTATAACTCAAGGAAAGAGTAGTTAAAAGATTAGTTTCGGTATGAAAATGTACAAGAACTTGAACTAATTAGGTCGATGTAGAAAAGTATGTAGGATAAGTTAGGATTAAAGTTGGAAGGATTGGAAGTGAAAAGGGGCGCCCAAATGGGCGCTGGGGCGCTGCTCCGGGTACATTGCCTACTCCGGACCAGTTGTCGTAGAATCGTCATAACTCTTGCTACAATGGTCCGATTGAGCTGAAATTTTGACACAATGCAGAAGACATCTAGATCTACAACTTTCATGTTTTGCACTTTTTCAGATTCAAAGTTTATCATGATCAAAAATAAGGAAAACAGTAAGTCTGGAAAACCCCCAAAACAGACGATGAACAGTAAAAGTCGGGATTTTTGGGTTTTAAAACACCCATTCCAAGCCCTATTTCTCCCATTCTTCATTTCCCTTCCACTCTAAATACCTTAGAGCCCTAAGAGAAGAGAAAAGGGAGAGAAAAACACCAAGGTCAAGAGAGATTCCCACCTCATAAAGATCAAAACCGAATTTCTCAAGTTTTCTCTTCTCCACCCATTTCTTTTGCTTCTATTCCTCAACCACTCACACCCAAATCTCTAGAAACCCTAGGAGGACGAAATTAAGAGGAAAAGGAAGGAGAATAGGAAGATTTTGAATCTTGGGTCTTAGATTGAAGCTACAACCAAGAGGTAGGGGATTTCTTCCTAATTTCTTACATTGAGGCTAGGGTTTATGTATATACATATGTTTTCCACTCCCATCCATATTTATTTGATATGATTTGTATGATTCTTAATTCTCCTTGTAATAAATGCTATGTTTGAATAATGGGATGGTTTGGTAACCATTAAATTTCTCTTTTTCATCTTCCAAACTTGGTTTTAAGAAAAATTGAGTTTTCTCCATATATTGCCTTGGTTCTCACTTTATAAATTTAGTGTTCGATATTGTTCAACGAAAATGATCTTTATATTGATCTTTTGCTCATTTTAATTCCATCTTGCTATGACGCTTTACTTGTGAAATTTGGGTATTTTGCGATTAATTGGTAAAATGTGAATTGATTGAGAATATGTTGGTTTACTCATTGTATGGTGGTTGGGAGGGACTTGGATTACCTACGAGATATGCCGTAGAGTGTAAATGTCAGTTGAACCCAGTGGGGGGGGAGATGGTTTCTTGCACTTGTAGTGAGTTGTCATTTGGTAATGCGACCACTATCGTACGCCTGGAGTTCGAACTAGGGTTGGTATACCATTCCTGGGGAGGGACTCGTCACTGCCATTGGGATGGTAGACGCCCCTTCCCTAAGTACTTGTGATTGTGATTATAAATGGGTGGACTAGGTATAATCGTTGGGTAGATTCATGAGAAACAATCAACATACATGGTACGGGGATGAACCAACATAAATGTGATGATTGGCTGGAATGGCTTGGCCGGTGCATTGGTATGGGACGATGCATCGGAGGGAGCCCCTCCTAATTGACTTAATGTTGGAAATGGTTTGCTATGGTTAAACTTAATTTATTTCTCTCCTTAACTACTGTATGGCTTAAACTTGAGATCTATTTAAAATGTCCCGTTTTACTTCAAATTCATATATGTTATTTATGAAATGTGACCGACCCGTTTTGTATTTTATAAACCTTGTTGGAGTTGGGAAGATTTTGCTACAGAGCCTAGTGCTCATCCCCTACTGTTAACATTTTTCAGACTATATCCTTGAGGAGGAGCCAGGAGTCGAGGAGCCCGTTCTTTGGGAGACTCCGATCGACGGGAGCGTAGATCCCGAGGTGGACGCCTAGAGCGGCCCTTCTATTTTGTTCTAGACTAGGCTATGTTTTTTTGAAAGATTGTAAAGTCTAGTTATCTTTTGAAATTCCGCTGCTTATCATAGTTTAATTCTTTGGGAATGTACATGCCATTGTGGGCATATTTTTTTGGGTTAACATGTAAATTTGATGGATTGATTATATAGTAGTTAATTGGACCCGGTGTGGTCATTATAGTAGAATTGCACAGGTTGGATTTTGTGGTAGAGCTCCCCGTACAAAGGAGACTCTGCCCGAATTTTGTTAAAATATCAATGGTTGATGGATAAAAATTTCTTATTTATGGATTTATTTAGTGCTCTCATGATTGTGAAAGGTTTTAGAATGTAATGCCGTCCGAGGGGGTATTTGGGGCGTTACAAAGTTTGGTATCAGAGCCTAGGCTTTAGGTCTTACATGGGAGCTGTAGGTTATGGACTACCACTAGAGATGTAGGTTTAGGGTGCAGGAAATGGTTGAGTTAATTTTTGTATATGCCTTGTGCTTAAATCAAGACATCCTACATATCATTTTAGTATGTCTTGTACATCAATGAAACTAAATTGTGAATTGATGTGCAGGATGGACGGTGAACGTGTACGTGGACGTGGACGTGGGCGTGGCCGTGGCCGTGGAGGTCAAACATATCCACCACCACCACCACCTCCCGATGCCATGGATGGCATATACCAATGCTTGAGGGAGCTCACCACTTTGGTACAAAACCAAAATGGTAACAACAACCACCACAACCATAATGGTGGAGCACATCCTTTAGCCCAAGTACCGGGCAACGGAGAGGAGACTAGGAGAATGGTAGCTCTCCGAGAGTTTCTGAGGCAACACCCACCTACTTTCCAAGGGAGCTCCAATCCCTTGGATGCGGATAAATGGATCCGCCGTGTGAAGAAGATGTTGGACGGAATGGGAGTGGCCGAGGACTTGCGGGTTGGCTTGGCTATCTATTTGTTGGAGGGGGAAGCCGACCATTGGTGGGACTCGGTGAAAAGGAAAATGAACACGGATGCTCTCACTTGGGCGGAGTTTGATCAAGTCTTCCAAGACAAGTACTTCCCGGAATCGGTCCGAGATCGAATGAAGACCGATTTTCTTATTCTACGACAGGGCAGCCTGACTTTAGCTGAATACGAGAGGAAGTTTGATGAGCTATCCCGCTATGCTACGGAGTTCATATCTACGGAGGCCAACAGGGCCAAACGCTTTGAGCAGGGATTGAGGCCTGCCATTAGGGAGAAGCTGGTGGCTCTCAGGATCCGGGACTACGGGGATTTGGTGGACAGAGCTGCACTTGTAGAGAAGGACATGGAGGATACTCAGCGACGACAGGGCCTTATGAGGGGAGGTCCGATCCGGACGGGTGCTAGTAGCAGTGGAGCACAGAGGGCGGCACCCTACCGTCGCTCGGATCAGGCAGGGGGACAGAGACCCCAGATGGGTCGAGGAGCAGGAGGCGTATCGGGGAGGACAGCCACCGACCCCCGTCAGTGCTTCGCATGTGGAGGAGTGGGGCACTTCAGACACAATTGCCCATCTCTCCCACCGAGAGACAACCAGGTGACAAGACAAGTGGCTGCAAATAAGCCACTACAGCAGCAGAGGCCTGTAGGAGCTCCAGCCCCAGGTGGCGCCACTCAGGGGAGAGTCTTTGCCTTGACCCAACCGGAGGAGGATGCCTCCAACGCAGTTGTTGATGGTATAATTCTCCTCTATAATTCTTGGGCCCGAATCTTATTCGATCCCGGTGCTACTCATTCTTTTATACGTACTGCATATGCTATGAATTTGGGATTGGGTTTCGAGAAGTTAGAGCATGCCTTGACGGTTGACTTGCCTACGGGAGAACAGTTGGGTACTAGCCGAGTTTGCAAGGGTTGTGTGCTTCGTATTGGGGAGCACGAATTAATTGTGGACTTGATTGCTTTAGAAATGAAGGGGTATGATGTGATTTTCGGAATGGACTTGTTGTCCGCTTTCCGGGCGGTAATGGATTGTTTCCGCAAACGGATTACATTTCAGTTACCGGGAGGAGTCGTTTTCAGTTTTATTAATAACCGAGATTCTTCTCATCCATTCCCTACGACGGGTAGTAGATTCTTAAAAGCGAAAGCGGGAAGTCATTTGAGTTTCTTAGCTAGCTTAATGGGAGAAAACCGGGATAAAATTCATACGGATGTAGTGCAAATTGTATCGGAGTTTTCGGATGTTTTTCCCGAGGAATTACCCGGATTACCGCCACATAGGGAAATTGAGTTCAAGATCGAACTCTATCCTGGAACCGAACCTATGTCCATTGCTCCCTACCGGATGGCACCTTTGGAGTTGAAGGAGCTAAGGAAGCAATTGGATCACTTGTTAGCGATTGGGTTTATCCGTCTAAGCACTTCACCTTGGGGAGCCCCAGTCCTCTTTGTGAAGAAAACGGATGAGACCCTACGGTTGTGCACGGATTATCGGAGGTTGAATCGGGTTACCGTGAAGAATAAGTATCCGTTGCCGAGAATTGATGACTTATTTGATCAGTTGAAGGGTTCGAAGTATTACTCCAAGATTGATCTTCGCACGGGATATCATCAGCTGCGAATTAAGGAGGAGGATATTCCTAAGACTGCTTTCCGTACCCGTTATGGTCATTTCGAATATACGGTGATGCCGTTCGGATTGACTAACGCCCCCGCAGCATTCATGGATTTGATGCACAGAATCTTCCGGCCTTACCTCGATCAATTTGTCATTGTGTTCATTGATGACATATTGATCTACTCACAGACTCAGGAGGAACATGCTCGTCATCTCTCTATTGTGCTACAAACATTGAGAGAACATAAGCTATACGCGAAGATGAGCAAGTGTGAGTTTTGGATGAAGGAAGTGAAATTCCTTGGCCATGTTGTGTCCGAGCGCGGAGTAGCGGTTGATCCCGCCAAGATTGAGGCTGTGATGAAATGGGAACCACCGAAGAATGTAATGGAAGTACGGAGTTTCTTGGGGTTAGCCGGTTATTATCGAAGGTTTGTGGAAGGGTTCTCCAAGCTAGCGATGCCGATGACTCGCCTTACAAAGAAGGGGGAGAAATTCTTGTGGACTCCAGCGTGTGAACTAGCTTTTCGCACCTTGAAGGAGAAATTGACGACAGCACCTATCCTCATTATTCCGAGCAGTGGGGAGGGCTACGAGGTATACACTGATGCTTCACTACGAGGCTTGGGATGTGTTCTAATGCAAGGAGGGAAGGTAGTTGCCTATGGCTCGAGGCAACTCAAGATTCATGAGCAGAACTATCCCACTCACGACTTGGAGCTTGCCGCGGTGGTCTTTGCTCTTAAGTTGTGGAGGTGTTACTTGTATGGCGAGAAATTTCAAGTGTTCTCGGACCATAAAAGCCTCAAGTACATATTCACCCAAAAAGACTTGAACATACGGCAAAGAAGGTGGATTGAGTATTTAGAAGATTATGATTTCACACTTAACTACCATCCGGGGAAGGCCAATGTAGTTGCAGACGCTCTTAGCAGGAAGTCTCGGGGTGAAATCAATTCTCTCGCGATAAATAGGTGGAAAATGATTGATACTTTGGAGGAGTACGATCTATGGGTGGATGGACCGGAGTACCAACCATATTTATTCAACCTTGTAGCTCAACCGACGCTTCGACGACGGGTGGTAGAGTTGCAATGCCTAGATTCGGAACTCGATTTGATTAGAGTCCGATTGGGGAATGGAGAAGCTATTAAAGGATGGTCTTGGAAGAATGGAGAGTTGAGATATGGGGAGAAGCTATGTGTTCCCGATGATTCGTCCTTAAAGGAGGAGATACTTGGAGAGTGCCATCGCTCCAAGTTTGCTATCCACCCCGGTAGCACAAAGATGTATAGGGACATGAAGCGTCAATACTGGTGGAGGGGAATGAAGCGAGATGTGGCCAAATATGTGGCAAAATGTGCGGTGTGTCAGCAGGTGAAGATTGAGCATCAAAGGCCAGGAGGAGTCCTACAGTCCTTGCCTATTCCCAAGTGGAAATGGGATCACATTACTATGGACTTCGTGTCGGGTTTACCACGGACGTCGCGCGGGCATAATGCAGTGTGGGTCATTGTGGATAGACTCACCAAGTCTGCTCACTTTTTGAGTATGAAGACCACGGATACATTCGAGACCTTGAGCCAGTTATATATCCGTGAGATAGTGCGGTTACATGGAGTTCCGCTTTCTATTGTGTCGGATCGTGACTCTCGGTTTGTGGCGCGATTTTGGCAAAGTCTACAACAAGCCATGGGGACAGAGTTACATTTCAGTACCGCGTTCCATCCCCAAACAGATGGCCAATCTGAGAGGGTGATACAGATTGTGGAAGATATGCTACGTGCATGTGCGTTGGACTTCAAGGGGAGTTGGAGTGACCATTTGCCGTTGGTGGAGTTCGCGTATAACAACAGCTATCAGGCAAGCATTGGGATGGCACCGTATGAAGCATTGTATGGAAGACCGTGTAGATCCCCGACGTGTTGGTTAGAAGCGGGCGAGAGTAGCTTGTTTGGGCCAGAGATTGTTCGGGAGACTACAGAGAAAATTCAGCTCATCCGGGAAAGACTACGCACGGCACAGAGTAGACAGAAAAGCTATGCGGATCGAAGACGAAGACCATTAGAATTCCAAGAGGGGGACTATGTATTCCTTAAGGTGTCCCCCAAGAAGGGAGTATTTCGATTTGGCAAGAAAGGGAAATTAGCACCAAGATATACCGGACCCTTTGAAGTGATCAAAGTTGTGGGCAAAGCGGCATATCAGTTGCGGTTACCAATTCAGTTGTCTGGAGTACACGACGTATTTCACGTGTCCATGTTGAGAAAGTGTCAATCGGATGCAACGCCGGTCGTAGACTTGGAAGACATTGAGATTCAAGACGGAGCAACCTATGAAGAACAACCGGTGAAGATTCTTGACGCCAAGGCGAAAGTGCTTCGCAACAAAGTAATCAAATTGGTGAAAGTCTTGTGGCAACATCATGGAGTGGAAGAAGCTACTTGGGAACCGGAGCTGGAAATGCGGGAGAAGTATCCATTTCTGTTCGTTACTGGAGGTAAGTTTCGAGGACGAAACTTTCTTTAAGGGGGGTGGATTGTAATACCCCACATGCGTTTAAAAAAATAAAAAAATAAAAGACATAGGTGTTCAGTAATTATTTCATTTGAAATGATAAAATAGTATAACTCAAGGAAAGAGTAGTTAAAAGATTAGTTTCGGTATGAAAATGTACAAAATAAATCATAAAAGAACTTGAACTAATTAGGTCGATGTAGAAAAGTATGTAGGATAAGTTAGGATTAAAGTTGGAAGGATTGGAAGTGAAAAGGGGCGCCCAAATGGGCGCTGGGGCGCTGCTCCGGGTACATTGCCTACTCCGGACCAGTTGTCGTAGAATCGTCATAACTCTTGCTACAATGGTCCGATTGAGCTGAAATTTTGACACAATGCAGAAGACATCTAGATCTACAACTTTCATGTTTTGCACTTTTTCAGATTCAAAGTTTATCATGATCAAAAATAAGGAAAACAGTAAGTCTGGAAAACCCCCAAAACAGACGATGAACAGTAAAAGTCGGGATTTTTGGTTTTTAAAACACCCATTCCAAGCCCTATTTCTCCCATTCTTCATTTCCCTTCCACTCTAAATACCTTAGAGCCCTAAGAGAAGAGAAAAGGGAGAGAAAAACACCAAGGTCAAGAGAGATTCCCACCTCATAAAGATCAAAACCGAATTTCTCAAGTTTTCTCTTCTCCACCCATTTCTTTTGCTTCTATTCCTCAACCACTCACACCCAAATCTCTAGAAACCCTAGGAGGACGAAATTAAGAGGAAAAGGAAGGAGAATAGGAAGATTTTGAATCTTGGGTCTTAGATTGAAGCTACAACCAAGAGGTAGGGGATTTCTTCCTAATTTCTTACATTGAGGCTAGGGTTTATGTATATACATATGTTTTCCACTCCCATCCATATTTATTTGATATGATTTGTATGATTCTTAATTCTCCTTGTAATAAATGCTATGTTTGAATAATGGGATGGTTTGGTAACCATTAAATTTCTCTTTTTCATCTTCCAAACTTGGTTTTAAGAAAAATTGAGTTTTCTCCATATATTGCCTTGGTTCTCACTTTATAAATTTAGTGTTCGATATTGTTCAACGAAAATGATCTTTATATTGATCTTTTGCTCATTTTAATTCCATCTTGCTATGACGCTTTACTTGTGAAATTTGGGTATTTTGCGATTAATTGGTAAAATGTGAATTGATTGAGAATATGTTGGTTTACTCATTGTATGGTGGTTGGGAGGGACTTGGATTACCTACGAGATATGCCGTAGAGTGTAAATGTCAGTTGAACCCAGTGGGGGGGGGAGATGGTTTCTTGCACTTGTAGTGAGTTGTCATTTGGTAATGCGACCACTATCGTACGCCTGGAGTTCGAACTAGGGTTGGTATACCATTCCTGGGGAGGGACTCGTCACTGCCATTGGGATGGTAGACGCCCCTTCCCTAAGCACTTGTGATTGTGATTATAAATGGGTGGACTAGGTATAATCGTTGGGTAGATTCATGAGAAACAATCAACATACATGGTACGGGGATGAACCAACATAAATGTGATGATTGGCTGGAATGGCTTGGCCGGTGCATTGGTATGGGACGATGCATCGGAGGGAGCCCCTCCTAATTGACTTAATGTTGGAAATGGTTTGCTATGGTTAAACTTAATTTATTTCTCTCCTTAACTACTGTATGGCTTAAACTTGAGATCTATTTAAAATGTCCCGTTTTACTTCAAATTCATATATGTTATTTATGAAATGTGACCGACCCATTTTGTATTTTATAAACCTTGTTGGAGTTGGGAAGATTTTGCTACAGAGCCTAGTGCTCATCCCCTACTGTTAACATTTTTCAGACTATATCCTTGAGGAGGAGCCAGGAGTCGAGGAGCCCGTTCTTTGGGAGACTCCGATCGACGGGAGCGTAGATCCCGAAGTGGACGCCTAGAGCGGCCCTTCTATTTTGTTCTAGACTAGGCTATGTTTTTTTGAAAGATTGTAAAGTCTAGTTATCTTTTGAAATTCCGCTGCTTATCATAGTTTAATTCTTTGGGAATGTACATGCCATTGTGGGCATATTTTTTTTGGGTTAACATGTAAATTTGATGGATTGATTATATAGTAGTTAATTGGACCCGGTGTGGTCATTATAGTAGAATTGCACAGGTTGGATTTTGTGGTAGAGCTCCCCGTACAAAGGAGACTCTGCCCGAATTTTGTTAAAATATCAATGGTTGATGGATAAAAATTTCTTATTTATGGATTTATTTAGTGCTCTCATGATTGTGAAAGGTTTTAGAATGTAATGCCGTCCGAGGGGGTATTTGGGGCGTTACAAAGACACCTCTCAATTATTTGGATTTGCATCACCCATATCTCTTATTTGGTCCATTTTCCTATGTGTCAGGATATATACATTCATGTTCGTACATGTGTTAACAAAAACTTGATTTAGGTATATGTAAATTACATGTATGGCCCTTAAACAATAGTATTTGTGTCAATTCTATGCTCAAACTAAATTGTGTCAATATAGCCTCTCAACTTTAACATTTTGACTTAATATTGACTTTCAGTCTCATTCTTTTAGAATTGGTAGCAGAAAGTGAAGCACGTGCTTTGCACGTGACTTGACTGAAGGGCATAATTGGAAATTCATACATAGTATCTTGGTATTTAGAATATATTAAAAAAAATTCACTCTCCTCCCCTTTGTCTTTGTACAATTCCAAATCTATCCTCTCAATTTTCCCTTTCCCCCAGTCATCTCCTTTTTCATCCCCATCCCCCCACGCACACACAACCTCTACATCTCTACCTAATCCCTATCCTCCAATCTCTCTCTCCCTCTCCCTCTCTCTCTTTCTCTCTTTCTCTAATTAAAATAATTATTAAGTTACTTTTGAAACTAGATTGTTTAATCATCCTGACCCGCTTTTCACATTTTACAACATTAGTAATTATCAAAAATCCAGTGAAGCAGCTCTTGTAGCCCTTTCTTATTGAATTAATTCATGGCAATATCATTGAGTACTACTCCCCATATTTTAATTTGTTGTCCAAGGTACAACACAACATTGACTAACATTGGTCCTATAAAATAAATGCTAGAATGTCACATTACAAATTTTCTTGGAGAATAAGAATAGGACAATATAACAATGGTTAAACCCTATTAATATCACACCCTAAAAGCTTGTTGCTAATCTTTCACCCACCTAGGTTCATGTGTAGAACATCTTCAAAATTTCGCTCGTCTAATCTTTATTCAATCCCTGTTAAAAAAAAAAACAGAAAAATGTTTATTTAGTCTTTACTGGCATGTATAAACCTCTTTTAGGTAGCCTGAAAATCTCCTCTCTCTTTCTATATATATATATATATACATATACATCTGGCAATAACATGGTGCCTAAAGACACTTTATAATAGAAAAAAAAACATTGATCATGTAATATTTATATTTAAAATAAGAAATTATTTTATTTTTGTTTTATTAGTAATTTAAAATTAAAGTAAACATAGACAAAATAAGAAAGAAATAGGTATGAATTGATGAGATTCATTAGCATTGGAGAGTGTATTAATCGAGTTGTGGAACATTACTTGTTGTGTAGAGAAGAATATTTTTGAGTAGGCAAAAAAATTTTAGATAGATTTTGAACCATTGAAATAAAGTAGATGAAAATTTGATCAATCTTGACCATCGTTGTGTACTTTTATAAGTTGAGAATTTGACTTCCTAGCTGTAATATTCGGTGATTCACACACACTCACATTTCTTAGAGTACTACTTTGATTACAAATCTGCCTATAGAAAAAGATTAGGACAATGTAAAAATAGTAAAACCCTATTAATATCATGCCTCAAAAGCTTGTTGTGCCAACCTTTCACCAATGTAGGTTCAGGTGCAGAACATTTTCAAAATCTCTCTTGTTCAACCTTTATACAGTCTCAACCTACATATATAAACCTTTTTTTAAGAAACCCGATAACCCCCCTCACTTTTTATTTCTCTCTTTCTCTCCTCTTAGTACTCCTTTGATTTCTAGTTCTCCACCTTTCTCATTTTTCTTTGACTAGGGAAATGGAATTTTCTTTAGAAGAGAATTTCCCAAGCTTCTGTGGGTTGGAGAAACAACCTTCAATTCTATCCCAAAAATTAAATGAACAAGCACCTCCTCATATTGCAACCCAACTTTGGTTTATTTAAAGTTGCTTCATCCATGTCTCTTATTCTATCCAATTGTTTCTCAGTCAAAATATGTATAATCTTGCTAATACATATGTTAATTGCAATTTCATTTTGCTTTGCGTACATTAAATGTAGGGCTTCAAACTATGCCTTTTGTTTCGATCCAACCCATAAACAAAATTTTATATCACCTAGGCCCCTCAGCTTTGTAATTTGGCTTAGTGTGAACATTTTGTCTCATTCTTCTAAAATCAATAAATAAAAACAAGTGTTGCACATGCATTGCACGTGACTCAAGTAAATGGCATAATTAGAAAATCATGTATATACACTACATCCTTACACGTATCAAAAAAATTCTCTCTCCTCCCTTCTTTCTTTATCTAATACTAATCCCATGCTTCCAATTCTCTCTCTCTCTATCTCTTCCTCTACCATCTCTCTAGCCCATTCCTTTCCCCCACACCCAACCAGCTCCCCATCTCTACCCAGCCTCTACATGCTCCCATATCTCTCTAAGTGCTACCTTTATTTATGGTTCTCTTCCTTTTTGAATTTAATTTCACTCCCGAAATGGCATTTCTCTTGGATGAGAATTCCCTAAGCTTCACTAGGTTGGAGATACAACCCTTCAAGCAAGTCGTGAAATCAAATGAACAAGCACCTCCTCATAGTGAAAGACACCTCTCAGTAATTTAGATTTTTCTCACCCATATCTCTTATTTGGTCCATTTTCCTTTGTCGGGATACATACATTCATGTTCGTACGTGTGGTAACAAAAATTTGATTTTCCATGCTCAAACTAAATTATTATCAACATAGCTTCTCAAGTTTAACATTGTAACTTAATATTCATTCTTTTAGAATTGGTAGCATAAAGTGATGCACGTGCATTGCACGTGACTTGATTGAAGGGCATAATTGAAAATTCATGTATAGTATCTGAGCATTTTTAGTATATTAAAAAAGTTTCACTCTCATCCCCTTTATCTTTGTACGATTCCAAATCGGGGGGTCCTTTAAATTCTCCATTTCCCTCAATCATCTCCTTTTTCATCCCCCCCCCCCCCACACACAAAAAACACAACTTTTGCATCTTTACCCAACCCCTATCCTTCAATCTCTCTCTCTAATTGAAGTAATTATTAAGTTAATTTTGAAACTAGATTATTTTGTCATCTTGACCAACTTTTCACTTGTTACAACATTGGTAGTTATCAAAAATCCAGTGAAGCAACTCTTGCAGGCCTTTCTTATTGAATTATTTCATGGTAATATCATTGGGAACTAATCCCTATATTTTAGCATTTTGTCCAAGGTACAACACAAAATTGACTAGCATTGGGCCTATAGAATAAATGCTAGAATCTCATATTACAAATTTTTCTGGAGAATAAGATTATGACAATAGAAAAATAGTTAAACCCTATTAATATCATCCCCTGAAAGCTTATTGTGCTAATCTTTCACCCACCTAGGTTCATGTGTAGAACACCTTCAAAATATCACTTGTCTAACCTTTATTTCATCCCTTTTCAAAAAAAAAAATTATGTTATTTAATTTTAACTGGCATATATAAACCTCCTTCAGGCAGCCTGATAACCCCTTCTCTCTTTCTATATATATACATATACATCTAGCAATAACCCAGTGCCTTAAAACACTTTATAATAGAAAAAATTGCACATTGATCATGTATTATTTATATTTAAAATAATAAATTATTTTTTATTTTATTATGTAATTTAAATTAAAGTGAATAGAGACAAAATAAGAAAAAGGTAGGTATGAATTAATGAGATTATTTGGCATTAGAGAGTGTGTTGATTGAGTTGTGTAACATTGTGGGTCATGCAGAGAAAAAGTGTTTTTGAGCGGGAAAAAAAATTCGAATGGATTTTGAACCATTGAAACAAAGTAGATGAAAATTTGATCAATCTTGATCATTGTTTTGTGCTTTATAAGTTGAGATATCAACTTTCTAGCTATAATACTCTGTAACACACACACACACACACATATATATATGTCATACAGTCCTCCTTTGATTAAAAATCTGCCTAGAGAATAAGATTAAGACAATTAAAAAATAATTCCACCCTATAATATCATGCATTGAAAGCTTGTTGTGCTTACCTTTCACTAATGTAGGTTCATGTGCTGAACATTTTCAAAATTTCACTCGTCTAACCTTTTTTCAGTCTCAACCTACATATATAAACCTCCTTTAGGCAGTCCCGTAACCCTTATATCCTTATTCATACAGATTTTAACTGCAATTTGATTTAGGTATGTGTACATTACATGTATGGCCCTCAAACTATACCCTTTGTTTTGATCCAACGCTTAAACTAAATTTGGTACCACCGGAACACGTCAAATTTATAATTTGGCTCAATGTGAACCTATTGTCTCATTTCGTTAAATTGAAAACAAAAAGTGTTGCACGTGCATTGCACGTGACTTGAGTGAAGGGCATAGGTATAAAATCATGTATATACACAACATCCTTACACATATCAAAACAATTATCTTTCCTTCCTTCTCTATTTATAAAATACCAAACCCATGCTCCGATTCTCTTACTCTCTCTTTCTCTCTCCCCCACTCTG
Organism: Ilex paraguariensis; assembly: GCA_963454935.2. Taxonomy (NCBI): domain Eukaryota; kingdom Viridiplantae; phylum Streptophyta; class Magnoliopsida; order Aquifoliales; family Aquifoliaceae; genus Ilex; species Ilex paraguariensis. The sequence continues at coordinate 13,840 of CAUOFW020004104.1, forward strand.
CCATCTCCCTTACCCATTCTTCTCCCTTGTTCCTAACCAGCTCTCTATTCCTGCCCAACCTCTAGATACTCCAATCTCCTCTAAGTGCTATTTTTATTTATGGTTCTCTTTCTTTTTGATTTTTCTTTCACTCACGAAATGGAATTTTATTTGGATGAAAACTCCTCAAGCTTCCCTGTGTTAGGGATAGTATCCTTCAAGCCTGTTGAAGAATCAACTGAACATGCACCTCCTCATAGTGTAAGACACCTCTCGATTATTTGGAGTTGGTCACCCATATTTCTTATTTTGCCCCTTTCCTCTATATTAAAATATATACATTCATGTTCATACTTGTGCTAACTAAAACTTGAATTAGGTTTAATTAAATTACATGTATGGCTCTTAAACTATACTATTTATCTCAATTTCACACTTAAACTAAAATTTGTGTCAATTAAGCCTTCCAACTTTAAAATTTTGACTAAATTTTGACCTTCATTCTTTTAAAAATTGTAGCATAAAGTGATGCACGTGCGTTGCACATTACCTGAGTTTCCAAATTTTTTGAATATATTAAAAAAATTCTCTCCTCCCCTCTATCTTTGTATGATACCAACTTCGTCCTCCCAATTCTCTCCTTCCCTCTGTCATCTAACTTCTTTGTCACCCCTTTCCCCGGGCACAACAACCTAACTCTTTATCCTCCCATTTCTCTATCTATCCCTCTCTCTAATTGAAGTAATTATTAAGTTAATTTTAAAACTATATTATTTAATCCTCCTGACCAACTTTTCACTGGTTACAACATCAATAACATATGTTTTTTTACATTCATGTAGAATTGGCATGGGAGTTGAAATAAAAAAAAACTAAAAAAAAGAAAGTTTGTTTCAAAAAAGGGTGTGCTTGCAGCCTTTCCAATCTCATTTAAACTACTTGAAGATTCTTCAAATATCTCGAAAGGGACTCAATATGTTTGCACTTATGAGTTGAATGTACATCATACCATTGGAGTCCTTCATCTTCTGGTTTTTGCACACCAAAACTACATATTCAAATTCTTGACACTCATAGCATTGGAGTCCTTGACCCTTTTTTATTAATCCCTTGCTGATTTTTCTTTCCACTTTTACTTTTTCTTTTCTTTTTATGGAAATTTTGGACTTTTCAAATTTCTTAGTCCCCAAGGAGCTACCATTTCTAGCCTTGATATACATTCTAAATTTCCTCATGAATAAGGTCTTCTCATCATCTCACAATCCTGCTTGTAATCATTTATAGAACTCAAAGCAATTCCCTCGGACTTTTTGTCTTGATAAGTTTCATTTCATAAGTCAACAAAGACCTAATTATGCCTTCCATTTTCCACTTCTCAACATCAATACTGGTCTCCATGGCTGTGACTTTTGGTTGAAACCTCTCCAATAGAGATCTTAACCGAGTTATCATAGGCTAAGAGCGAATGACAAATTTATGATGTCACAAAAAATGTGCATAAAACTCACTAAGTGTCTCATGGTCCTCCATTCTAAGTGTTTCAAATTGAGTGGTCAAAATCTGAAGCTTGGACTTCTTTATGGAGGATGTGCCCTTGTGGAATACCTTAAGAATGTCCCAAGTCTCCTTGGAAGTCTCACAATTTGAGATCTTCTAGAACTCAATCACTGTGATGACATTAAAGATCACAACCAAGCTTTTTTTCATTGGCATCATAATCATAGTTTGTCTATGCCAACTGGGGTTTTGGTTTTGTGATAGAGTCTATTCCGATAGTCTGGATTTGGGTGGGAGGGCTCCATCCTACTTGCACAATAATTTACACACATTCGTTTATGGATTTTAAAAAATCCCTCATGTGAGCTTCCAATAAGGATAGTTATTATTAAGTTACTTTTTGAAACTAGATTATTTAATCATTCTAATAGACTTTTCACATGTTACAACATCATGAAAATCTAGTGAAGCAGCACTTACAACCCTTTCTTATCGAATTATTTCATGGTACTATCATTGAGTACTAATTCCCATATTTTAGCATTTTGTCCAAGGTGCAGCACAACATCCACTAACATTGGTCCTACAAAATAAATGCTAGAATCTTACATTACAAATTTGCCAGGAGAATAAGATTAGGACAATATAAGAATAGCTAAACCCTATTAATATCACTCCCCGAAAGCTTGTTGTGCTAACCTTTCACCCACCTAGGTAGAACATCTTCAAAATTTCACTCGTCTAACCTTTATCAGTCTCATCTCAAAAAACACATTTATTTAGTCTCAATCAGCATATATAAACCTCCTTCAGGAATCTTGATAATAAATGTAATATTTATATTTAAAATATTAAATTATTTTACTATGTAATTTAAAATAACATGAATAGAGACAAAATAAGAAAGAGGTAGGTGGAAAAAAGATATTCGGATGGATTTTGAACCATTGAAACAAAATAGATGAAAATTTTATCAATCTTGATCATTGTTGTGTGCTTTTATAAGTTTAGAATTCAACTTCGTAGCTATAATATTCAGTAATACACACACACACACACATATATATTTCTTAGAGTACTCATTTGATTACTAATCTTTCTGGAGAATAAGCTTAGGACAATTTAAAAAATAGTTAAACCATATTAATATCATGCCCTGAAAGCTTGTTGTGTTCACCTTTCACCCATATTGGGTCATGTGCAAAACATTTTAAAAATCTCTATCGTTCAACCTTTATTCAGTCTCAACTGCATATTTAAACCTTTTTCAAGCAACCTGAAAACACCTCTCACATTTAATTTCTATCTCTCTCTCCCCCCTATACTCCTTTGATTTCTATTTCTCCACCTTTCTCATTTTTCTTTGCTTCAGGAAATGGAATTTTCTTTAGACGAGACATTCCCAAGCTTCTGTAGGTTGGAGATACAACCTTCAATTCTATCCCAAAAATCAAATGAACAAGCACTTCCTCATATTGCAAGTCAACTTTGGTTTATTTAAAGTTACTTCACCCATGTCTCTAATTCTATACACTTGTTTCTCAGTCAAAAAATGTATACTCTTGTTCATACATATGTTAACTACAATTTCTTTTTGGTCTGCGTACATTAAATTTTAGGCCTCAAACTATGCCCTTTGTTTCGATCCAACCTTTAAACAAAATTTTATATCACTTGGGCCCCTCAGCTTTGTAATTTGTCTTAGTGTGTACATTTCATCTCATTCCACTAAAATCAATAACAAAAAAAGTTGTTGCACGTGCATTGCATGTGACTCAAGTGAATGGCATAATTAGAAAATTATGTATATACACTACATCGTTACGCGTTTCAAAAAAATTATCTCTACTCCCTTCTCTCTTTATCTAATACTAACCCCATGCTTCCAATTCTCTCTCTCTCTCTCTGTGTGCCTAATTTTTGCTCTCTCTTCCTCTACTAACTTCGTGGCCTATTACCTTCCCCCACACCCAACCAACTTCCCATCCCTACCTAGCCTCTACATGCTCCCATTTCTCTCTAAGTGCTACCTGTATTTATGGCTCTCGTCCTTTTAGATTTTAATTTCACCCATGAAATGGCATTCTACATAGATGAGAACTCTCCAAGATTCACTGGGTTGGAGATACAACCATTCAAGCTAGTCGTGAAATTAAATGAACAAACATCTCCTCATAGTGGAAGGCACCTCTCAGTTATTCTAATTTGCCTCACTCACATATAATATTTAGTCAGTTTTCCACTGTGTCAGGATATATACATTCATGTTCATGTATGTGCTAACTAAAACTTGATTTAGGTATACGTAAATTGCATGTATAGCCTTTAAGCTATAGTATTTTTTTCAATTCCATGCTCAAATTAAATTTTGTGTCTATATAGCCTCTCGACTTTAACATTTTGACTTAATATTGACCTTCAGTCTCATTCTTTTAGAGTTGGTAGCAAAAAGTGATGCACGTGCACATGACTTGATTGAAGGCCATAATTGGAGAATCAACCATAGTATATGTGTATTTTTAATATATTAATTTTTTTTCACTCTCCTCCTCTTTGTCTCTGTATGAATTACAAATCGGTCCTTTCAATTCTCCCTTTCCCTCAGTCATATCCTTTTTCATTGCCATCGCCCCCCCAACACACACACACGCAAACACAACCTCTGCATCTCTACCCAACCCCTATGTTTATATGTCTTAGAGTACTCCTTTGATTATAAATTTTCCTGGAAAACAAGATTAGGACAATTTAAAAATAGTTCAACCCTATTAATATCATGCCCCGACAGCTTCTTGTGCTAACCTTTCACCCATGTAGGTTTATGTGCGGAACATTTTCAAAATTTCACTCATCTAACCTTTTTTCAGTCTCAACCTGCATATATAAAGCTCCTTCAAGTAGCCCATAACCTCTCTCTCTCTCTCTCTCTCTCTCTCTCTCTATATATATATATATATATATATATATTTCTTAGAGTATTCCTTTGATTATAGTTCTCCTCCATTTTAATTTTTCTTTCACCAAAGAAATGGCATTTTCTTTATATTAAAACATTGGATTGAAGATAGAACCTTCATTCCTTTCCCATAATCAAATGCATAAAAAACCACCTTATAGTGTAAGACAACTTTGGTTTATTTATAGTTGTTTCACCCATATCTCATATTCTATCCACTTGCACTTCTATTAGAATATGTATATCCTTGTTCATATAGATGTTAATTGCAATTTGATTTAGTTATGTGCACATTACATGTATGACCCTCCAACTATGCCCTTTGTTTCTATCCAACGCTTAAATTAAATTTTGTATTACTAGAATCCCTCAGATTTATAATTGGGTTCAATGTGAACCTTTTGTCCCATTTTGTTAAAATGGATAACAAAAAAAATTGCACGTGACTTCAGTGATGAGCACACTTTGAAAATCATATATATACACAACATTCTTACACGTATCAAAAAAAATTATCTTTCCTTCCTTCTTTATTTGTCTAATACCAAATCCATGCTCCCAATTCTCTTACTCTCTCTCTCTCCCCCACTCTACCATCTCCCTCACCCATTCATCTCCCCCACTCCCAAGCAACTCTCCGTTTCTGCTCAACCACTAGATACTTTCATCTCTCTAAGTGCTATTTTTATTTATGGTTCTCTTTCTTATTGATTTTTGTTTCACTCACGAAATGGAATTTCATTTGGATGAAAACTCCCCAAGATTCCCTGGCTTGGAGATAGTACCACTAAAGCCTGTCGCAAAATCAAGTGAACATGGACCTCCGCATAGTGTAAGACACCTCTCGATTATTTGAAGTTGGCTCACCCATATCTCTTATTCTGTCCATTTCCTCTATATCAAAATATATACATTCATGTTCATATATGTGTTAACTAAAACTAGAATTAGATCTAAGTAAATTACATGTATGGCCCTTAAATTGTACTATTTGTTTCAATTCCATGCTTAAACTAATTTTGTGTCAATTAAGCCTTTCAATTTTAAAATTTTTACCTTTAGTCTCATTCCTTTAAAATTTGTGGCATAAAGTGATGCACATGACTTTAGTTTCCAAATTTTTTTGGATATATTGAAAAAAAATCTCTCTTCTCCTCTATCTTTGTATGATACCCACTCCGTCCTCCCAATTCTCTCCTTCCCTCCGTCATCTAACTTCTTTGTCATTCCCATCCCCCAGGCCCAACAACCCAACCCTTTATCCTCCCATCTCTCTCTCTCTCTCTCTCTCTCTCTCTCTAATTGAAGTAATTATAAAGTTACTTTTGAAACTAAATTATTTAATCTTCCTGACCAACTTTTCACTGATTATAACATCAATAACCTATGGTTTTTTGCATTCACGTATAATCAGCATGGGAGTTGAACTCACGAAAAACCATAAGCAAATAAGTTTGTTTCAAAAAAGGGTGTGCTTATAGCCTTTCCGATCTCATTTAAACTGCTTGACGATTCTTCAAATATCTCAAAAGGGACTCAGTATGTTCTTGGGTTTGCACTTATGAGTTGAATGTGCATCATACCATTGGAATCCTTCATCTTCTGGTTTGGGCACTCCAAACTTATGTATTCAAATACTTCACACTCATAGCATTGGAGACCTTGACCCTTTTTATCAATCCCTTGCTAATTTTTCTTCCCATTTTTACTTTCTTTTTTTCTTTCTTCCTCATGAAGAAGGCCATCTCCTTATCTCACAATCCTGCTCATACTCGTTTATAGAACTCAAGGCAATTCCCCTTGACTTTTTGAGTTAATGAAGTTTCATCTCGTAAGTTAACAAAGACCTAATTATGCCTTCCATTTTCCACTTCTAAACATCATTATAGGTCTCCATGGCTGTGAATTTTGGTTGAAACCTCTTTAGTAGAGATCTCAATATTTTCCATAATAGAACCGAGTCGTCATATTTTTGGCCAAGAGGGAAGGAAAAATTTATGATGTCACAAAAGTGTGCATAAAACTCACTGAGTGTCTCATGGTCCTCCATTTTAAGTGTTTCAAATTAAGTGGTCAAAATCTGAAGCTTGGACTTCTTCATGATGGATTTCCCCTTTTGGAATACCTTACAAATGTCCCAAGTCTCCTGGGAAGTCTCACAATTTGATATCTTCTAGAACTCAATCATTGTGATGAAATTAAAGATCACAATAGAGCTTTTTTTCATTAGCATCATAATAATTTTTTGTCCATGCTGCGGTTTTGGTTTTGTGATAGAGCCCATTCTAACCATCTTGATTTGGGTAGGACGTTTCCATCCTACTTGCATAGTCACTCACACACATTCGTCTAAGGATTTTAAAAAGGCCCTCATGTGAGCCTCCAATAAGGATAGGTATTATTAAGTTACTTTTGAAACAAGAGTATTTAATCATCCTGAAAAACTTTTCACATGTTACAATATCACTAAAATCCAGTTAAGTAGCTCTTGTGGCCCTTTCTTATTGAATTATTTTATGGTACTATCATTGAGTACTAATCCTTATATTTTAGCATTTTTTCCAAGGTACACCACAACATTGACTAACATTGGTCCTATAGAATAAATGTCAGAATCTCACATTACAAATTTTCTAGGAGATTAAGATTAGGACAATATAAGAATAGCTAAACCCTATTAGTATTACTCCCTGAAGGCTTGTTGTGCTAACCTTTCACCCACCTAGGTAGAACATCTCCAAAATTTCACTTATCTAACCTTTATTCAGTCCCTGCTCAAAACAAAAAATTATTCAGCCTAAACTGACATAAATAAACCTCCTTTAGGCATCCTGATAGTAAATGTCATATTTATATTTAAAATAATAAATTATTTTATTTTTCATTTAATATGTAATTTAAAATTAAAGTGAATAGAGACAAAATGAGAAAGAGGCAGATATGAATTAATAAGATGCTTTGGCACTGGAGAGAAAATTTCAGATGGATTTTGAAACATTGAAACAAAGTAGATGAAAATTTCATCAATCATGACCATTGTTGTGTGTTTTTATAAGTTGAGAATTCAACTTCCTAGCTGTAATATTCGGTAATACACACACACACACATACATATATTTCTTAGAGTACTCCTTTGATTACAAATAAGACTGGAGATTAAGATTAAAACAATTTAAAAATAGTTAAACCGTATTAATATTATGCCCTGAAAGCTTGTTGTGCAAACCTTTCACCCATATAGGTTCATGAGCAGAACATTTTCAAAATCTCTCTTGTCCAACATTTATCGAGTTGCAACCTACATATATAAACCTTTTTCAAGCAACCTGATAACACCCCTCACTTTTTATTTCTCTTTCTCTCTCCACCACAATACTCTTTTGATTTCTAGTTCTCCACCTTTCTCATTTTCCTTGACTTGTTCTTTAGATGAGAACTTCCTAGCTTCTGTGGGTTGGAGATACAACCTTCAATTCTATCCCAAAAATAAAATGAACAAGCACCTCCTCATATTGCAAGCCAAATTTGGTTTATTTAATGTTGCTTTACCCATATCTCTTATTCTATCCACTTGTTTCTTTGTCAAAATATTTATACTCTTGTTCGTAAATATGTTAACTACAATTTCATTTTGTTCTGCGTACATTAAATACAAGGCTCAAACTATGCCCTTTGTTTCGATCCAACCCTTAACTAAATTTTATATCACATGGGCCCCTCAGCTTTGTAATTTGACTTAGTGTGAACATTTTGTCTCATTTTGCTAAAATAAAAAAACAGAGGTGTTGCGCGTGACTCAAGTTAATAGCATAATTAGAAAATCATGTATATACACTACTTCCTTGCACGTATAAAAAGATTTATCTCTCCTCCCTTCTCTCTTTATCGAATACTAACTACATGCTTCCAATTCTCTATCTCTCTGCCATCTCCCTTGTCCATTCCCCTCCCCCATGCCCAACCAACTCCTCATCTCTACCCAACCTCTACATGCCCTCATATCTCTCTAAGTACTACCTTTATTTATGGTTCTCTTTCTTTTTGATTTTAATTTCACACCTGAAATGGCATTTCACTTGGGTGAGAACTCTCCAAGCATCATTGGGTTGGAGATACAACCCTTCAAGCCATTCATGAAATCAAATGAACAAGCACCTCCTCATAATGGAAGGCACCTTTCGATTATTCTGATTTGCCTCACCCATATCTCTTATTTGGTCAATTTTCCACAATTTTAGAATATATACATTCATGTTCATACATGTGCTAACAAAAACTTGATTTATGTATATGTAAATTACATGTATGGCCCTTAAAATATAGTATTTGTGTCAATTTCATGCTCAAAGTAATTTTGGTGTATATATGGCCTCTCAATTTTAACATTTTGACTTAATATTGACATTCAATCTCATTCTTTTAAAATTGGTAGTAAAAAGTGATGCACGTGATTTGATTGAAGGGCATAATTGGAAATTCATGCATAGTATCTGAGTATTTTGGATATATTGAAAAAAATTCACTCTTCTCCCCTTTGTCTTTGTATGATTTCAAATCAGTCCTTCAATTCTCCCTTTCCCTTAATCATCTCCTTTTTCATCCCCATCCCCTCCCAACACACACACAAATACAACCTCTGCATCTCTACCCAACCCTTATCCTCCTCCTCCTCCTCCTCCTCTCTCTAATTGAAGTAAATATTAAGTTACTTGTGAATCTAGCTTATTTAATCATCCCAGCCAACTTTTCAGATGTCACAACATTGGTAATTATCGAAAATCTAGTGAAGCAGCTCTTGCAACCTTTTCTTATTGAATTATTTCAAGGTAATATCATTGAGTACTAATCCCTATATTTTATCATGTTGTCCAAGGTCCAACACAACATTCTGTAACATTGGTCCTACAAAATAAATGCCAGAATCTCACATTATAAATTTGCCTGGAGAATAAGATGAGGATAATATAAGAATAGTTAAACCCTATTAATATCATGCCCCGAAAGCTTGTTGTGCTAATCTTTCACCCACCTAGGTTCATGTGTAGAACATCTACAAAATTTCACTCGTTTAACCTTTATTTTGTTCCTTTCCAAAAAAAATGTTTGTTCAATTTCAATCTACATATATAAAACTCTTTCAGGTAGCCTAAAAACTCCTCTCTCTTTCTCTATATATACATATACATCTAGCAATAACTCGGTGCCTAAAGACACTTTATAATAGCAAAAATGAACATTGATCATGTAATATTTATATTTAAAATAATAAATTATTTTCTTTTTCTTTTTCTTTTATTACATAATTTAAAATTAAAGTGAATGAAGACAAAATAATAAAGAGGTAGGTATGAATTAATGAGATTCTTTGGAATTGGAGAGTGTGTCAATTAAGTTGTGTAACATTGGAGATCGTGCAGAGAAAAAGCATTTTTTAGCGGGATTGAAACAAAGTAGATAAAAAATTGATCAATCTAGAATACTATTGTGTGCTTTTATAAGTTGAGAATTCAACTTCTTAGTTGTAATATTTTGTAATACACACACGAGAGAATAAGATTAGGACAATTTACAAATAGTTCAACCCTATTAATATCATACCCCAAAAGCTTGTTGTGCTAGCCTTTCACCCATGGAGGTTCATGTGCAAAACATTTTCAAAATTTCACTCGTCTAACCTTTTTTCAGTCTCAACCTGCATATATAAACCTCCTTAGGCAGCCCCATAACCCCCCCCCTTCTCTATTTGTAAATATCTTTCTTAGAGTACTCCTTTGGTTTCTAGTTCTCCTCCCTTCTGATTTTTCTTTCACCCAAGATATGGCTTTTTCTTTATATGAAAACTTCCCAAGCCACAATGGATTGAAGATAGAACCTTCATTCCTTTCCCATAATGAAATGCATAAAAACCTCCGCATAGTGTAAGACAACTTTGGTTTATTTAAAGATGCTACACCTATATCTCATATTCTATCGACTTGCTCGTCTGTCAGCATATGTATATGCTTGTTCATACAGATGTTAACAACAACTTGATTTAGGTATATGTACATTACATGTGTGGCCCTAAAACTATACCCTTTGTTTCAATCCAATGCTTAAACTAAATTTTTTATCACTTGAACCCCTCAGATTTGTAATTGGGCTCAATGTGAACCTTTTGCATCATTTTGCTAAAATGAATAACAAATAATGTTGCAAATCCATTGCACTTGACTTAAGTGAAGGGCATAGTTAGAAAATCATATATATATATACACAACGTCCTTACACGCATCAAAAAAAATTCTCTTTCCTTCCTTCTCTATTTGTCTAATATCAAACTCATGCTCCCAATTCTCTTACTCTCTCTATCTCTTTCTCACTCTCTCCCTCTTTCACCCACTCTGCCATCTCCCTCACCCATTCATCTCCCTCACTCACAACCAACTCTTTATTCCTGCCCAACCTCTAGATACTCTCATCTCTCTCTAATGCTCTTTTTTATTTGTGGTTCTCTTTCTTTTTGATTTTTCTTTCACTCACAAAAAGGAATTGTATTTGGATAAAAACTCCCCAAGCTTCCTTAGGTTGGAGATAGTACCCCTCAAGCCTATCGTAGAATCAAGTGAACATGCACCTCCTTCTAGTGTAAGACACCTCTCGATTATTTGAATTTGGCTCACCCATATCTCTTATTCTGTCCATTTCCTCTATATCAAAATATATATATTCATGTTCATACATGCGCTAACTAAAACTCAAATTTTGTCCAAGTAAATTACATGTATGGCCTTAAACTATACAATTTGTTTCAATTCCACGCTTAAACTAATTGTGTCAATTAAGCCTTTCAAACTTTAAAATTTTGACTTAATTTTGGCCTTCAATCCCATTCTTTTAAAATTTGTAGCATAAAGTGATGCACGTGCATTGCACATGACTTCAGTTTCCAAATTTTTTGAAAATATTATAAAAATTTATCTCCTCCCCTCTATCTTGGTATGATACCAACTCCATCCTCCCAATTCTTTCCTTCCCACCATCATCTAACTTCTTTGTGTAAAATCCAAAAAATTTTGAATTTTTATGAAAAAGGGCAAATCGATAATTAGCCGTAATGGTACGGGTTAAAAATCCAAATTTTTCAAAAACTCAGATGAAAAAATAGACTTCACAATTGGATTCATCTCACAAAATCTAGTCACCCAATAAAATTTCATTGAATTTCGAGACAGTTGAATTTTTTGTGATTTACAATACGATTAGGCATCGCGCGATTAAAATAAATGCGATCGGGATTTGATTATGAAATATGGAAAATTATTTTTAATAAAATATATTGAATACAAAACAAGATGAGATTTAATTGATTTGGGATAAAATTGAATCAAAAAACGACGAGACGTGTGACGTGTTGTGGGCCAAGTATCCAAGGGGTATAAAAAGGGGAAAAAAATCAGATTTTCCCCCATTTGCTGCTGGTTTTTCTAGAAAAAGAGAGGGGGAATAGAAGAGAGAGAAATTTAAGGGTTCTTCCATCCTCTTCTTGTGATATAGGGCCAATTGTTAGTCGAATCGCTTCGGGTCAAGAACAAAAGTTGATCTATGCAATGAAAGATACGTCTACGTACCAAAAATTGTAGATTTTTTCGAAGTCCCAAGATTGAGATTTTGAAAATCAAGGTTTGAAGCTTGATTTGGGCTTCTTGGAGTTTCCACCACTTATTTTACGCTTCAAGAGGTAGGGTTCTTCTCCTATCTAAGTTTATTTTCAACCTAGGATTTGTGTATGAAGTGGGTATCATGATTTGGTATGATATCTTGTCTAGACATATTCTTCGTGTGACTAGAGCATGGGAAATGGTTATAGAACATGTTAAATCAATTTTTGTATAAATTGAGTTTGTTGAAATTGCTTACTTTGGGAATTTCATAGACAATGTGATCTGTTAGGTATGATTTATGTGTTACATAATTATGTGCTTTAAAGGTGTTTGATAAAATGCCGAGGAATGATTAAGCATGTTAATTGAATGAATATAATATAATATGCTTGGTGGAAATTGTGGAATGTGATTATATGCTCATGATGTAATTGATATTGTGGAAATTGTGTATGTCATGCTATACTCATGATATGATGAACATGACATTGGAATTGCAATTTTATATTACATTGCATATGCGCTGAAAGCATCACGTTCGTGGGCATGTGACATGGGTGTGAGTGTGTGCATGGTTTTGATCAAACACCATTCTTGGTGAATGATGTGTGGGATCGGAAAAGTTGGACCAAGGTTCGACTGAGTCACACGGGTTGCATTTAAAATAGGGTTAGGGAAAACAAGAAGGGCTAGATTATCCCTCGGGTGCAAGATTCAGTGATTTTGATAGGCACTCCATTGGTATTGAGTCCATAAAGTGTGCCAGAGTACGGGGATCCATTGGTGAAAGTCCATAGATGTCGTGTCGGTCGGGTGCCTGTTGGTGGGAGTCCATAAATACCCACCCCAAGAATGACCCAGAATTTATAAATAGTCATTGGATGTTTAGCATCAATGGTGGAGGCTTAGAATGCCCAAAAATATACGCATGGCATTGCATGTGTTGTGGGAACCGGTAGAGGGTTCAGGTTACATTACATGTGTGAGTCTCACCTCATAACATAGCATAGCATTGTGACATTCATTTCTTGAAATTTTAAGTTTTTGGATGAATGTTTGTTTGATTGTTAAATTACATGTGAACATTTTATATGCATCTAGGTTGGGGAGTAGTCTCTTTAGGAGATTCCCTATCGGGCATGACATACCTTTTATGGGGACAACATTTCAGGTGCGAGACAAGCGTCGGTGGGCATCGTGTGATTAAATTATTTTGGACTTGTTATATTATTTAAAGAATTGTAAAATGAACTCACATGAACTATATTTTATGTAAAATTTGATGTTATATGAGTTTGGGTGAATGTTGTATGAGATTGGGAGAGTTGAAATTGAAAAATGATTGAATTGGGAGAAAACTGGGCTTTACTATCGGTAGCAAGTCGATTAGCTATCGATACCATGATTCTAGTGAGCACAAGTACTAGTAGCAAGTCTTGAGGTACCGGTAGCTCACTGGCAGTGGGCTCAGCTACTGTACCTAGGTTCATAGCTACTGGTAACTCGCTGGTAGAAAGCCCAGGTACTGGTACCAAGAACACGAGCTACCAATACCTCCTCCAAAATTTTCAAAAATTTGAAATAATTTTGTCAAACCTTTAGGTCTTGAGCCCTTTTGTTTAAAGGATGTAATTGGAGAAATTTTGATGGCAAATTGATGGATATGGGACCTTGGAACGGTCAAGTGATTGATATGTATACAGGTTATACGTTTGGGAGTGCTCCAGTACAAGTGAGACTCTGTCCAAACTCTGTGTTGGTTATGATCCCGATGAAGGGGACATGATGATTTGGTCTCGGGGCTTACAGCATATACGAGTATTTTCGCGGGTGGATGAGTAATCAATGGGTTGAGAAGGAACCCTGGATTTAGGGGCGTCACACTTTGTCATCCCCTTCTACCTGGCACAACAACCTAACCCTTTATCCTCCCATCTTTCTTTCTCTCTCTCTCTCTCACTCTCTTTTTTCTCATTGAAGTAATTATAAAATTACTTTTGAAACTAAATTATTTAATCCTCCTGACCAACTTTTCACTGGTTACAACATCAATAACATATGGTTTTTTACATTCACGTATAATTAGCATGGGAGGTGAAATCATGAAAAACCACAAGAAAAAAATTTTGTTTCAAAAAAGGGTTTGCTTGTAGCCTTTCCAATCTCATTTAAACTACTTGACGATTCTTCAAATATCTCAAAAGGGAGCCAGTATGTTCTTCGGTTTACACTTATGAGTTGAATGTACATCATAGCATTGGAGTCCTTCATCTTCTTGTTTGGGTACTCCAAAACTATGTATTCAAATCCTTGACACTCAGCATTGGAGTCCTTAACCCTTTAAATCAATCCCTTGCTAATTTTTATTCTAGCCTTTAAATTCAGTCTAAATTTCCTCATGAATGATTCTATCTCCTCATCTCACAATCCTACTCGTGCCCATTTATAGAACTCAAGGCAATTCCCCTTGACTTTTTGAGTTGATGAAGTTTCATCTCGTAAATCAACAAAGACCTAATCATGTCTTCCATTTTCCACTTCTCAACATCAACACTAGTCTCCATGGCTATGAATTTTGGTTGAAACCTCTCTAGTAGAGATCTCAAGATTTTCTATAATAGCACCGAGCCATCATATTTTTGGCCAAGAGAGAGGGAGAAATTTATAATGTCACAAAAACGTGCATAAAACTCACTAAGTATCTCATGGTTCTCCATTCTAAGTGTTTCAAATTGAGTGGTCAAAATCTAAAGGTTGGATTTCTTCATGGAGGATGTCCTCTTGTGGAATACCTTAAGAATGTCCCAAGTCTCCTCGGAAGTCTCACAGTTATAGATCTTTTAGAACTCAATCTTTGTGATGACATTAAATATCACATTCAAGATTTTTTTTTCATTGGCATCATAATCATCTTTTGTCTATGCCAACTGGGTTTTGGTTTTGTGACAGAGTCCTTTCCAACTGTCTTGACTTGTGTAGGAGGGATCCATCCTACTTGCATAGTCACTCACACACATTAGTCTATGAATTTTACAAAAAAGCCCTCATGTGACCTCTAATAAGGATAGTTAGACCAATAAAGCAATGGTAGTCTTGTGACCAAACACCCTTCGAGCTGAGTATCCATAACAATAATCTGGGGTTTAATGGATCTCACTAATGAAAAACAAAACTAGCTCAAAAAACAAAAAGGTCTATATACGTGCAAAGTAACTTGGCCAAAAAATTATACCAAAGTATCCTTGCTCTAATATGAAATTGGAGTACATAATGAGGAATGACCTTGGAATGTTGAAGCAACACAAATTGACCTAGATGGGGGTAAATAGGTCTTATGCACTAGAATTTGGAATTATGCCCAAATAAAACCTACTTGCGCAATTACAAGTTTAAACCCATAGAATGTTAGGATCATGTTTGTAATTAGCTAATTTCGTGAAGACTTTTATAAATTTTAACATATTACATGGTCATGACGGAGCTCAAGCTTCAACAACACATCAAAGACTCTATGAATGCACCTTCATTCTTAGGACAAACATAATGACCTTAGAGACATAATCACCTTGGTTTAATTCTAGACTTAGGATGGTAATGGAATTGGTAGGTGTTCTTCAAAGAAAATTTTTCTAAACTGTTATAGTGTTTTGAAAATATAGGATTGAGTCATTAATGGGATCCTGTTTGAGCAACACTCTTTAGCGCTCAATATGTGACGCCCCTAAATCGGGTGTCATTTATTAACCGCTGACCATCTATCAACCCGCGAAAATACCCATGATTGTCGCACCACTCGGTGACACGTTAATAACATTTCCTTAATTGGGGTTATAACCCACACGTAAAACTCTGTTCACATTTTATCATTTGATCCAACCGTAGTTCAATGTACCACATTTCATACTCCATTATAGTCCATTTACATCCTTGGAACCCAATAACCCATAACCCAAAATCTTGGCAAAGTAATTTTAAAAATTTCAAAATTTTGGAAAGTGTACCGGTACGAGTTGCCCACTGCAAAAGCTGTACCGGTACGGTTAACCAATTGAAAAATCTATACCGGTACGGTTAATGATTAACCCTAATTAAGGCATAATTTAATAGGTAAATTGTGTTAGTTGAATATAGTTAAACTAGTCAAAATAAATCAAATTAGGGTTAGTGTGTGAATAAAGGATAATGCATTAATTGTTGTTCTTTTCAGGATTTTGTGCGTCAAAGCTACAAACTACTGGGGAGTCAATTGCATTAAAGCTACAAACTAATAGGGTGCCAATTATCAAAGCTTAAAACAAAGGGGATCAAAGAATTCAAGGCCACCAAACAAGACTTTCATGTAATTCAAGGCCACCTAACAAGACTTTCATGTAATTTAAAGCCACCTAACAAGACTTTCACCCACCCTTGTTGCCTATAAATACCACCCCTTTGGACTTGTAAAGCATTCATCTTTTGGTAGTGAAAAACTCTCCAAAAGTATTATTGCTTTCATTATTGCTTATTGCTTTCTTTTATTGTATTTTTGCTTCCTTTTAATTTATTGCTTTCTTTTACTTTAAGTATTGCTTTCTTTTATTATGTTATTATTTTCTTTTAGTTCCATTGCTTGAGCTTCCTTCTTCCCTTAGAGGAGTGAAACTCTTCCACTTTTCTAGAGCTTTACCAAAGCCGTGAAGGGTGGAACGTGATTCACTCATTCTTTGTCAAAGATCGGCTCCTTGTGTAAAGAGTTTTACCTTGTAACTCCTCTACTTAGAGGGATGAGCATCACTCACTTTTCTAGCTTTAACAAAGCCATGAAGAGTGAGTAGTTTCTCATCCAATCTTTAGTAAGAGGTGATTATCCGGAAGTTATATTTATGCATTTCGTTTATGCTTAACTCTAGTCTTTATTTTTTCATAATGTCTTCTCATCATATTTTTGTCTTTATTTTAAGCATGAATAGCTAAATCTCTTAGTTGGCAAAACCAAGAGGAACCTCCACTTGGGTATACCATTTCAACTCATTCTCCTCCCCTCTTTTAGAGTTCAATGGTTCGGTTTGACTGGGTTGAGGGTGGATAACTTGGTGAGTCTTTGATATTCCGTAGGCCTAGTCACGGTTTATGCTTAGATACTCACCAATCTTATCCCTAGCTTCCTACGAATCAATCGTTCATTCATGCTCTATTGGAGGAGGGTTTCGAGTTGGGACAGTATTCCTATTGGAGTGACCTCTTGGATTTGCCAACATTTGTTTCTCATTTTACTAGCATCAAAACAACTTCACCAAACAACTTCCAACAATCAAAGATTTTACACTTTCTTTCTCCCAAAATCACCTTCCCCTCGGTTTACTTCCTTCCCCGTGGAAACGACCTTGGAATACCACCAAGTAAAACATGATCCGTGAAAGTCTCATTATGCTTGGGGAGCACATTTGTTCACACATACTCACATTTGACATTTCATTCATCCACCATTCCGTTGCCCTTTCTTTTGACATCATCACTAGGAGAGTGACACTCCCCTTTATTCATATACTATACATGCTAAAAGATGATGTTTAGAGGTTAGGAAACAACAAGGAACTTTCTCAAGCATTTTTGGAGTCATTGCCGGGGAAGGCAAGTGTCAAACCAAGAAGGTGAGTTTCGAACGATGGAGGTAAGTCTCATGATCTTCATCATGGGTTGAGGTACGTTGTTCCGTGTACATAATCTTATTTGTGTATAATTTTATTTGTATATATTTTATTTTATTTGGAGGCGAAACGATCAAAACCGACTTGTTAGACAAACCTTGGTCCCTACCATGAATATTGACCAAGAATAACCCGAGGATGCGGGTGACAATTTTGACAATATAGGTGCAAATTCAAATGTCCAAAGAGGTGAGGGACCACAAGAGCCCCAAATACCCAATCTGAGAATGAATTTTCCCCCTCCCGTGAATGAGGGGAATAATTTTCAAATGGATCCCCCAGTGAGGTTAATGAGGAATTTCCTACAACCAACACGAAGCACCACACCATCATGCATCCTCCTTCCGGTCCAAGCTCATCTTTTCATGGTTAAGCCGGGATGTTACAACTAATTTCCACATTCAACAGACTTGAAACGCAGAGCCCCTATTGACACATAAGGGATTTCGAAGAAATAGTTGCAACCTTCCTCCCTAATCATGGGATGGAAGAGATAGTTAGAATGAACTTGTTTCCCTTTTTCCTGAAAGACAAGGCAAAAACATGGCTTATTTCCTTAAGGCCTTGAACCATCACATCGTGGAGCCAAATGATTTTCAATTTTTTGAACAAATTCTTTCTGGTGCATAAAACCACCACCCTAAAAAACCAAATTCAAAATTTTTTGAAAAAGCCCAATGAGTAATTCTATCAATGTTGGGAGAGGTACAAGGAATTGCTACATAATCATGTAGCAATCGACAGTTCATTGCTACACAATCATGTTGGGTGAATTTCTTTTATGAAGGAATCACATCGGACCATCGACAGTTCATTGACATGATGTGTAATGGGGAGTTTTTGAACAAAGACCCTGATAAGGCCTTATATTACTTTGATACATTGGCACAAAATACACAATCATGGGACATTACAGATCCCACCGATGTACCAATGTCTTATCCTCAAAAGAATGACCAAACTCAAGGGGGAGGGATTTATCATTTGAGAGACTGGGAAGACTTGTTTTCAAAAATTGCTAAATTGTCAAGGAAATTTGAGAGTCTTGAAGTCAATAAGAGACAAAAGGTGTCTAATGTGTCATGATCTGAGGAGGGTTGTTCAATTTGCGAATGTATGGAGCATTTTCTATCGGATTGCCCAAACATTCCGACCCTTAAAGAAGCGTACCATGAATAGTCCATGCCTTCAAACCAAACAAGGCAATCATTTTCTCCCAATTTGAATACTTACAATCCGGGTTGGAGTAATCACCCAAATTTTAGTTGGAGAAATGAAAACTCTATTCCTCATGGTTCAAGTGCATATACATCTCCCATGCCTCCCAAGCAAAACTAATACCACAGCCAAGGGCAAAATCTAGCTCTCAATACCCCGGACCAATCCACAAGGGTATTCGTCAAACCCACCACCACAGAATTTTTCACCAAATCCACCTCCACAAAGTTTT